>SNQJ01S0081304.1:46339-57054 GCA_010110895.2 Picea sitchensis
CTGGTTTTCCTAATGTTGTCCCCTCTCTGGATGAATGGGGTGATTATTTTCCCATATTTGGAAAATGTGAAGAGGACAACCCTGCTCAGCACCTCAGTGAGTTTCATGAACTCGTGCATCATTGGGAGATACATCATGAGGATGTATTACTGAAAATGTTCATGTTCTCGTTAGCAGGGGATGCACGTAAATGGTATCATTCTTTACCCCCCTGCTAGCATTTCTTCACTTAGTGATTTCCATGTAGCCTTCACTGCCTATTGTCAAGATTTTTATCCCTCTGTGTTAGTTTGTCATAACTGTAGTGAGGGATACCGCAAATCTATACCGGATAAAGTTGTTTCGGACATAGGCTGTGAGGATGATTCTGACGACCTGGATCAGAAATCATTCCTTTCTCCTCCCCATTCGTCTGCATCAGAGGTGGGTTATGAAAGTGATGAATATCCCAGGGGGGAAGAGGATTCCCTAAGTGAGCTGATGGAGCAGGTGAAATATCTCTCTGCCCAATTAGAAGGGTTGAAATATGAAGACTGTGCAGAGGATTTTCCAGCCTGGGAGGAAAAATATGACCTGAGTGAACTAGTGGAGCAAGAGATATTCCCCACTCCCCAGTGTACAAAATTGGAATTTGAAGACAACAAAGAGGATTTTCTAGTCTTCGAGGCAGATGATTTAAGTATCTCTTTTGAAGAGATTATTGAAGATTTCTTGGACGCGTTAGCATCTACCCCCGATGAGCCTGCTATCTTAGAATTAAACGAAGAAGCCATTATGGAATAGGATTGTTCTTCCTTCCTTCACGAGATTTCCCATGATGTATTTACATTTGGGATTGAAAGGAAGGATCGGGAGGCTGTTCCCTTTTTACAAGATAGGGGAGTGCATGGAGAAGACGAGAAAGAACCAGAAGAGCAGTTGAGCACATATTTCATTCCAGAGCCAGTCAGCAAGCAGCCACTACTTGAGATCAGTGAGCCTACATCAGTTATTCACTCACCTGTGCTTATCAAAGATATTCAGTCACATGTGAGCAACTGTGTAGCAGAGGAGGTTGTCCGTCACCAATTCTCTGAAATTCACCACTCATTCTATGACCCTGTCAGCAAGTACATGGAGTGGCATTTCCCCTATGCCTTGGAGCCGCCCTATTTCATCTCAACTCCAGCCTATAAGGAGGATTTGAAGAGTGTAACCATTCTGCTGTCACGATTACACCATCTGCTGATGATCATTGACAGAAAGAAGGAGCTTCTATCCAGGAAGTTGCTTGAATGGCTATGGTGGAAATCTGCTTTCACCTAGCCCCATGTAAAGTGTTTTATTAGTTTAGGATTGTATATAAATAAGATCCTTTGAGTATGTATCTTTATTTTGTTTCTTTTATTTTTTCGGCTTGTATCTTAAGCAGCAGGATGTTTTGAGCCTAACTCCATAGCCCAGCAGCAAGGCACTGAAGCTGCGGAATGAGTTCTTAGAGAATCACAGGGACGACTCTATCCCCCATGGAGCCCAATGTTAGCGAAATTTCTTGTAAAGGGGGGAAAAATGTGAAGGAATGGGTTAAAAACCCACTTGCCCTAAGTTCGGATGCAAAGTTCGCTTGTGATTAAGCGGCAAGCAAATTTGGACGACAGAGATTCGGGCGCCCGGCCACTTGCCCTGGGTTCGATGCAAAGTTCGCCAGGGATTAAGCGGCAGTTGGACGACAGAGATTCTGCCTTTGATCAACGATACGCATAGGATTCCGGAGCCCCCAGGCCTTTCTACCTTTAAGGTAACCGGAATTCCAGGCTTAATCTCTTCAGCAGCCAACATCGGTTACTCAGCAGCTACGATCGAAGCGCCTGGATCAATGGTACGCAGGATGATTCTGGAGCCCCCCCACCTTTCTACCTTTAAGCGGAGGGGGGGGGTCCGGAATCGAGGACGCATCTCTCTGACAGCTGCGATTAGAGTGCATAGGCAATCCAGTCATCCTCTTTCATTCTACGTTTAACCAATGTGGGGCCCCCTTTCATGTCGCATCATCTTGCCATCATTTCTCCACCTGACCATGCGATGAGGCTCGCTCCCTATAGCCCCTTCCTCATCCTCCGACATCTGTTCATCTCCCCTCTTCTGGTCCATGTGGTCCCTTCCCCCATCTCATCATCCACTCACCACTTGCCATGTGTCCTGCTCCCTTCCATGACAACCTCCCACTAAAATGTGCCCATTATGTCGCATCTCCTGCCCCCCTCCACTTATTTCCTTCCGCCATCTCTTGCCCAACCTCTCTCACACCTCATCACTTCATGCCTCGCCCTCATAGTTTTGGTGCCACCACTCCCGTCATGCACCCCATCCTTCGCGCTGGCCTCCACGCCTATTCATCAGGTTGTTCAGCTAATCTAGGTGGCAGTGCAAAGGGTCTTCCACGTCCCAAAGGTGCCAAGTTGGTCGGGCCATCCTCAATCCCAATGAAGCAGTTATTAAGGTAGTTGGTGGTGGTTAGACATCGCCTCCTCCATAATGGGAAAGTCCGGCGATGAATTAAAGGAACGTCGGTTCGCCCACGGAACTGTCAGGAATTCGATTGTGTCTGCCATAGGTGCACGATCATCCAGAGACTGCAGCTGCAGATTGTCAGAATCCATGCAGACGCAATGTGTTTAATGCAACGTCTCGATTTTGTTGTTGTCATTGTTTTGAGTATATGTAGGTGTTTTCGCCATTTTTGTATCTATCAATGGTTGAGTAGAGCTCCCGGTTGTAAAGCTTTAATGAAGCACTGTTATTTTGGTTATGCATGGACTTTTGAGACTTCTTGCCTTATGAATGTCAGTTTCTTTCACGTCTTTGTTTACACTGTGTTAGAACAGCTCAGAATTGGAGGATCGAGTCGAGTTGTAGATGTTATAGGATGATGTAGGTTGGATCACTGTAATAGCTGCATTGTTTCTAATCAGTTCTTGTGATTTTTCCCAGCGCTGAGCGACTTGGAATTGGAGGATCCAGTCAAGTCCCCTTTTAGTTTCTTGAGACCCTGAACCAAGAGGATCTTGCATTCAGATTCTTTCCTCTGCAAACCACTGGAAGCCTATTGCCTAAAGTTGTTTGTTCAACTTTCTTACCAAGTCTTCCACGTGCTCATCTTTTAATCAACCCACTGGCTGAAGTTAGATCAAGAACTCCTTTGTTCCTTACATACTAGACCCAGTCCCTGAGTTAGAATGATATTCCCCCGAGTCTCTACCCATCTGATCATCCATTAAACACTATCATGACATAAAAACTGATGGGCGTTGGGCTCTGCTCCTGCAAGCAATCCAGGGGTGACTTCTGATGCTAACACCTTGACACAAAACCCCTAGACACAACATATAATAGACACACTGACAAAGGCTTTAGAACAATAAATGAAGATTGAAGCCATGGCTGGATACCCAGGGAGCCTGAGGATAACCAGACCTCTAGTATATTCACACATGTTGAATCTCCAAGGATAGATATATGCACTCACGGAGAAGATCCAGTAATTAAATCTACTCAATCCAGCGCGACCTCAAGTTTGGTGTACATGATGCTACATAGAGGGGCACCTGACAATTGAGTGTTTGTGGGTAAGGGGAATGGGCCACCCCCCTACAGTACCAATGAGAGGAGTTGCACGAGTATCGAAAACTCTTCCATTTCATGCACCAGTTCAATAAAATTCTTTCCCAAGCACCCAACCCACTCAGACAGTCGAATACTGTTAAATTTTTCTAACTCAAGGGAACAAACCAAGACACTGTCCCATCCTACAGAAGTACTCACCTATGCCGAATACAATACATTGTGAATTATGTGGGTCCACGACGCATGCTACAAACCAATGTATGGCATTATATGCACTTGCTGACAGACTGGACCAGACTACATTCAGGATAAACGAAACACCCCAAGGGTCGGGAAGAGGTGGGGAAGTGGCGGTGCAGGAGAATTTAGAGGAGGGAGGAATGGAGGACAAGGACTAGGTCGATGTTACAATTTTGATGAACAAGGACATATGGCCATAGATTTTCCTCATCCAATATGGCCATGGTTTTCACACTGTAGAACTAACACCCACGCAACTGAAGAGTTCTCGGATCTGATCGCAAAGTGGGAGGATCAGGCTTGTCAAAGAGGGGTTAACTTCATAGGCTCAGAACTCAAGAGAGAAGACGAAGATAGGTTACCTAAATTCGAAATCATAACTCGCAGAGGAGCAAAAACTGGGGTAGGTGCAGACAATCACCCCAAGATCTAGAAATCATCCCCCAAGGATAACATGTATGATCCTTTGAAACAAAAACTATTTTTCAAAGATGCAGTAGAAATATTTAAAGGAGAATCTGCTCCCGAAATAAGAGAAAATCATCCTAAAGTCACCCTTCATACCAAGACCATTCAAGCTCTTGCCTCACTTCATGTGCCCTAAAACCCTGTAAATTCAAGAAGACCCTGTGACCAGTCTCAAAATATAATCAACCTCTAGTTTCAATTATTCTCTGAGATCTTGGGAGATGATCGAATTTATAAGAAATTTTGGAACACCTTGTACTTAATCTTGGGGGATGAGGGAACTCGAGAGAACAATATAACCACCAACCTCCCTGAGAAGAACACAAATAGAGTACAAAGAAGGAAGGTGCAAACTGGAAAAGAATTTAGGTTGGAAGCCTAGTTAGATGACTTTGAAATTAAAGATTTCATGCTAGACTTAGGCTCACCTGTCAAAATCTTACAAAAAAAGACTTAGGAGGCTCTAGGGAAACCTCAGTTAGTCTATTCCCCGATCCAGCTGAGAATGGAAAATCAATATTGCATTTTTCCAGTGGGAAGGTTGGAACATGTGGAAGTATATGTTCCAGGAGTTAAAATCATAGTCGATTTTGAAGTGATTGAAATCATGGGAGATTAAGACCCCTACCATGCCATATTAGGAATTGATTGGGCTTATGAAAATTATGTTGTCATTGACTTAAAGAGGGACACTATGATGTTTGAAGCACATGGAGTAAAAGTAGTCCAGCCCTTAGATCCATACATGGGACCTAGATATATTGAGCCAGTGGATAATAACATGGAATCTGAAGTTCTTGACCAATTATACACCATAACAGCAGGGATGAGGCCATATTACATCAACCCCACTGCAGATGGATCTATAAGTTGGAGGAGTATACAGTCAGCTGAGGAGGACTCAAAACTAGCTTTTGATAGTTGGCAGCAGGGTTTATACAAAATATTTTCAAGATGGTGTGCAACTATCAGGGCAACAAGATGGATTGGAACCGAGATGAGGGATAACCCAAAATATGATGGTACTTTAGATTTGAATAGATTTTTCACTGCTATAAACGGAAAATTTGCGCCAGATCAAAGGATCTCGGTTCTAGACATAGATTTGAAGGATACCCCAGCCATGTGGTGGGCCACTCACAGAGCTTCACTTCTAGATTTGGAGGACACAAAGAGAGATATCTGATACATATTTCTTAGGAGCGATCAAGAAACAACATAGAAGAACATGGATTTTCTTGAAGTGCAGTTGTTCAATGAGCAGTATGACCCCAGAATGCATGTTGAGAATTGCATCAAGTAATGGAAAGTTGTGCAAGTACCATCTCAGTTATGGGTTCACTTATTTTTCCACTCATTAGGTGTGATTCCAAAAACCTGGTACATCCATGAAGAGACCAAAAGACAAATGAACCAGTGGAAGACACTAGAAGACCAATTTTGCAAAGATTTTTATTTTACGGATAAGACTCTTGAGCTTCACCTAGTCCTTCAAAGAATTCAGAAAGACACTATTTAATGATGATTGTGAATCCAGATCAAACCCAAGAGTATGTTTTCATCATGCCTATTTTATTCAGTCCAACTGAAACCATTTCATAATACCAGTAGCCTGATGTAAAGTTGATAAAGACTTGGAAGAACCTAATGAAGTAGAAGAACTTATGAACCTCAATATTAAAGAAACTGTGGGAACTAGGGAAATCCATGATACTACACCTAGTCATACAAATAGAACCTATACCCATCCTTTAAAGTTGTGGAAAGTAAACATAGGGAGCAAAGAGAATCCTAATATAGATTCTATAGGGGATTACTGTGATGAGCAATCCATGAATGAAATCTAGAGTCTATTGTAGGAATACAAAGGCTTATTCCCAAAAACCTTTTCAGAAATGAAAGGCATAAAAGGAACCATGGGATAGATGAAGATTGAGCTAAAACCTATCTCGAAACCCATGAAGCATAGACCATATTGTCTCAATCCCAAGGTAAAAGAAAAGGTCAAAAGAGAAATAGAAAAAATTCTTATGGCAGGACTAATCTTTCTGGTCAAAGAAGCAAAACGGGTTAGCCCTATAGTAATACAGAGAAAAAAGTGTACCGAGGACATTTGGGTTTGTGTTGAATATAGGATTTTGAATACTGCATGTGTACATGATCCATTTCTAACACCCTTCAGTAATGAGGTATTAGATCAGGTTGTAGGGAAAGAAGCATATTCATTTACAGACGGAATTTTAGAATTTCAGAGGATGACAAGAAGAAGACCACTTTTATAACTGAGTGGGAGTAATTCACATATAATGTAATTCCTTTTGGCCTAAATAATTCCCCTGCAGTCTTCTCTAGGATTTTTATTGTAGCATTTCATGATTTCATACAGAGGTTCCTAGAAGTCTACATGGATGACTGGATGGTATATAATTTTCTAAAGGAGCATGTAGGGATACTCCAATTGATGTTTGATATATGCCAGTAGTTATAGATATCTATAAACCTAAGGAAGTGTATTTTAAGAGTACCACATGACAACCTGCTAGGCCACATTGTTTGTCAGGAAGGATTCCTAGTAGACCCAACTAAAGTTGCATTTATCTTGAACATGTCGCCACCTACAAGTATGAAACAGTTGCACAGGATGCTTGGTAATATAGGATACTATCGTAAGTTCATCAGAAGATTCCAGTATTACAACACCATTGGAGAAATTACTAAATAATTCTGAAGCATTTCGGTGGAAGGTTGAGTGTGACAAGGTGTTTGATACAGTCAAGGAAAATCTCAATACTGCACCAATCCTTATATACCCCAATTGGGAAATTGAATTTCATGTACACATGGATGCATCGGGAGTTTCACTAGGAGAGATTTTAGCGTAACCAAGGGAAGGGAATATTGATCACCCTATATACTTTTCCAATAAAAAATTGTCTCAAGCTGAACACAACTACACAACAATCAAAAGGGAAGGTTTGGCTATGATTTATGCGTTGCAAAAATTTCGATGTTATTTACTAGGTTCTCATTTTAAGTTTTTCATTGACCATTCTGCATTGAAATACCTTGTAAATAATCTTGTTCTTGAAGGAAGGATTTGCAAGTGGCTCTTACTCTTTCAGGAGTTTTCCTTTGAGGTAATTCAAACCTGGAAGATGTAACGTAGGACTAGATCAGCTATCAAGACTAGAATTAGGGGAAAGTGGAGGAGAAGTGGACGAATAGCTCCCTGATGCATACATGTTTTGGATTGAATCCATTCCATACTATCTTGAAGAGATTGTTTCTTTCCTCAGTACACGGAATTTCCTGGAGAATTATTCTGCAACCCAGAAGAGGCACCTGGTAGTCTGCGAAGAATATTACCAACTTATTGCAGGCCAATTGTATAAGATGGGACTTGATAGAATTCTCAAACAGTGTTTCCTAAACGATGAAAGGAAAGATATCCTATGGGAATGCCACAATGGATTTGTGGGAGGGAACGTTGGATGGAAATATACAACACATAAGGTTCTCCAAGTCAGATTATGGTTGGCAACATTATTCAAATATGTTAAATTCTATGCTAGGTATTGCGATGTTTTTCAATGAGTAGGGAAGCCATCATGCAGAGAAAAATTACCTCTTCAGCCTATTATGGAACTGCAAGCCTTTGAGAAGTGGGTTGTTGACTTTATTGGACCAATTAACCCGCACGCAAGACATTCAAAGGCCATATATATCATTACCGCAACAGACTATCTTATGCAGTGGGATGAAGCATAAGCGATCCAAGATTGTTCAACAAATACAAAAGATAGATTTATATTTGAAAATATTATTGCTCGGTTTGGATGTCCTAGGATATTGACTAGTGATCAAGGGATCCACTTCATTAGCAGCACAATCGAAACATTGACGACAAAATTTCTTATTCAACACCATAAGAGCAGTCCTTATCATCCACAAGATAATGGCACAGTATAGGCATTAAACAATATTTTGGAGAGAGGGTTGATGAAGGTGTGTTGTGAAAACAGCGAGGACTGGGATGACAAAGTTCCAATAGCTTTATGGGCTTATAGGACTACCACAAAGAAGCTACACAAGTACACCCTATTTCAGTTGGTCTATGGAAAGGAAGTTGTGGTACCTGCAGATTTTATTACCCCTAGTCTCTATATATATTAGGCTACACACATTACAAATGATGCATCAGTTGCATAAAGGATTGCAAATCTGTAGGAACTGGAAGAAGCAAGGTTCCTCATTTATTTTAATTAGTTAGTGGAAAAAGCTAGGAAGAAGGCTTGGCACGATCGACACTTTAAGACTAAAAGGTTTTTGCAAGGTGATAAGGTAATCCTCTATGAAATTCGTTATCATAAACATCCAGGAAAGTTGTGCATGCATTGGTTAGGGCCATTCCTAGTGGCTAAGATCAGACAGTCTGGTGCGGTCAAGCTAGCACAACTGGATGGTGTCCTTCAACTAGGGTGGGTGAATGGCGCATGCCTGAAACCCTAAATTACCCACACTTAACAAGAAACATGGTTGCTCCAATCCAAGGGAGCGTGTATAGTAGGTAGACTTTGATTTTCTGATTGAGTTTTGTAGCAATGTTGAATTTGGTTTTACGTAATAACATCGAAGTGTGCTTAGGAGTGCCACGACATATCCATCTCATTTTAGTTGTTAGGTGTTTTTTGTAACATGCCCATGCAGCAATGCGTTATCTGACGCATCTCCAATCTATTCATCCATACCAGTACAACCACTGAAAAATCTTTGTGGTTGGGGGAGAATCAAATCTGAACTTTATTAACAACTAAGCCATAGTGACGTAATTTCCAGTTGTAGCTTTTAGGGTAACTGCTGCAAACTATTAGCATGTCCCATCAAGTCTAAAAATGTTGTTCCATGTAGATATTGTCAATAAGTTGGCCACGATTCTCAACCATTAAAATGGTAAGATTCTCACACCGACCACGCGTTGAGTAAGAGACCCATTAAAGTCAGTATCTGACTAGAATATTTGACCCCATTATCAATCTCGTTGCACATTCGCGCCATAGGTTGTGTTGATGGCCTAATTACTCAATCATTGATGATTCATTAATGGTATATCTTGTTACCTTAGCTATAATACTATGTAATATTGTTTATAAATCCATTTTATTCACCTACTTTTCTTCTCTTGTTGAGTCCTTGCATCCTAGTGCATTATGAGAAGTTGATCGCCACCTAGTTCCCAAGCCAATGTCACTACTAGGACTCCAGTGTAAACATGCCAAGAATATTGGGAGGATGAGACTCTTATCGAAAGAAGAAATTCCAAATGAGCCCTATGATCCCAGGATTGAGGTCCTTGGCGATGTCAAAGGAAAATCTGAGCAAACAAAACTCCTTGAATTGGATCTCATGGAAACTGCATTTTTCCCCCAAATGAACATCGACGTGTTTTTCAAGATGGACTCCAGGCCGACAGGAGAGTTGCAGTTCCTCTCGAAGGCTAATTTTTTGAATCTATTTCACTCGACGATCATGAACCTCTGGGAGCTCCCAGTGTTTGGAACCTCTGGTGAAGTTGTGTGATGCACCAAGTTCCTGATCAGCAGGGTGCATGATAAAATTTTATGACTTGAAAAATGATACCCCATGTTATCACCCCATAAATTATGGGTATCAACTTATGACTTGGATATTATGGATATTATTTGTATCTAGTGTTTGTTGGCAATTGATTTTTCATTTTGAAAAAATAAAAAGAAAAAGAAAAAGAGAAAAAGAAAAAGAAAAAGAAAAGAAAAGAAAAAGAAAAGAGGGCATAAAAGAATTGAGACAAAAGCCCAGTGCAATGATAGTAACTTGGTCATACCTTTCAAGCATGACCAAGTTCTTTTAAATTTTCAATGTTGATAGGTTAGTGAATGCATCTGATCAGACCATCTAATCCTGGTCAGATAGCCCCTAGGTTAGAACTAGTGAATACATCTGATCAGACCATCTAATCCTGGTCAAATAGCCCCTAGGATAGAATTAGTGAATAAGTCTGGCCAGACTGTCTAATCCTGGTCAGATATCCCTTAGGAAAAATAATATCTTAACCCAACAGTTTAATCTGGGTTATTTGTCTTGTGAAACTAGGTTAGGATGTAGATTAATTGCTTTGCTTTCCTTGCCCAAATAAAACTAGATTGATAAAGTGGTTACACTATGACTCCAATGCCTAAGTGTAGTTGAAATGATGTCCCCTTGGTGGTGTGTATGAGAAAAATCGAAGAAAAACCCATGAGAAAGCACTAATCCTAAGTTTTCCTTACACATGACATTTTCCGCCCCCGACCTATGCTTCATTCACCTTCCAACGGTCCAGATCAAGATAATTAAATCAACGGCTCTCATAGCATTCCGGACCCCCC
>SNQJ01S0081305.1:0-12847 GCA_010110895.2 Picea sitchensis
TTGGTGTCATAGCCTAGTATTGAAGTGCAATGATTATGTTTTATTGTCTTCTTTCTCATAATTTGGTAAAATTCCTCAACTTTGTTGCAATAAACCCACTTGCATATGTGATAGAACTCGCATATCGGAATTGAAATGGTGGCAGTTTCAGCCCTACAAAACAACAGACTACATTTATGAAAGGTTACATGGACTAACACTTATTAAATTACTTCCCATAACTTTCTAGCGAGCTTCAATCATTTTATTTTCATGTTTTGAACCAGTATGAACCAATGTTATTAAAACCGGATCGATCCAGCAAAATCGGTCGGTTGAACAGGTTTGGAGGCAAAAACGGCCAGACCGATGGCATAAGGTTCGATACAGAACCGAACATTTTCACTGAACCGACCGGTTCCGTACAAAACCGATCGGTTCCGTGCGGTATGTCATGGACCCACAAAATTCTTCTTTTTTTTTTAAATATCAATTGATCAATAGAAGGGGAGCCCTATTACGTAACCCCAAGGTAATGGTAATGTTAAATTCTTAAAGTAAAAGGATGAAAATGAAAGATAAAGGAGAATGAATTTTTAACATTACCATTAATTGTTTCAAGATGTTTGAGAGTGGTTCCAACCTCATTGAACTTCATATGGAGAAAGAACAATTTTAGGTTCCATTCAAACAGCAAACTTAGAACTAAATACAATCCCCAAGTTGCGCACGCGACTGCTCTGGTGTGCCCCTTGCAAACTAGCTTACACCGCCATCGCCCCAGGAGGGGGCCTCGAGGCTCCCCCCCCTCTTCCTCCAGAGATCGTGGCTTTCAGAAAACTGGTCGCGGCTAGCTGCAAACGCCCAGCGACAGAAGCTCAGCAGAAGTTTGTTAAAAAGATTGACAGTATCCCTACAGTTGCCCTCCCTGCAGAAGAAACTTGTCGATCTGCGTTGAACTTAGCCGAACGGGAGCCCATTGGACAGTTCACTGGCCTATGGCCTTCTCCCAAAGCTTTAAACGCATGGGTGCAGAGGAACTGGAGTCCACTAGTTAAGGAAGGTATCAGAAGCTATCTTGTTGGTAGGGGCTTCTTTGCTTTCGTCTTTGACAGTATAGAAGACATAAACCTCATCTTTAAGAATGGACCATATTTTATGGGCCCTCAAGGTCTGTCCTTGAATAAATGGTCACCTGACTTCGATCCAACGCAAGATGTGCCATCCACAGTCCCAGTTTGGGTGTGTCTCCCTCATTTACCTTTGCATTGTTGGAATTCGAAGTCATTAGAATCCATTGGCAACACCCTTGGAAAATATATCAAGCGAGCAGAGAGAAAGGATCAGTACTCATGTGCAAGAATATGCGTCGAAGTTGACTTGGAAGTAGGGTTCCCGGAAGCCATTCAACTAACGGTCACAGACTGGTCTCACATCCAAGAATTGGACTATGAACAACTTCCATTTAAATGCAGACATTGTCATGGCTACAGACACTTTGCTCAGCATTGCAAAAAGAAGGTTGAGGAAGAGAGGGAGAACTCGAAAAGCGAACAATGGACACAGGTTCAAAAAGCAGCCTCGCCAAAGCAAAACAGTAGATCCAAAGGGAAAGGGGCGCCAATGGGGACCGGCGCTCCCACCACAGGGAAGGTTCAAGGGGAAGGGAGTTCAGCCCCTTCAGGACCAGAAGCTTCAAAAAACCCTTTTGAAATCCTCAGCACACCTTCAGAAACTCCAGAGCCTACGATTCAGGAATCCGAGCAGTAGATCCTTCCTCCTACAATGGAGAAAGACAATGTAGAGGCAACCCAACCTAGTTCCCCATTAGGAAACTCCTCCTCCCCCTCCTACGCAAAAATGACAAAAAAGAAACCACTAGAAACCTCTGGATCCTTAGAAGAAGACACTTTCAAGAGGCCCTCAAAAAGAGCAGGGAGGAAATCACATAAGGAAGCTAGAGAAAAAGAAGCTAAGAGGCAAAAAATGCAAGGAAGCCAATCCACTATTGAAATGTCCATCAAAAGAAATACCAAAACTAGGCCCCCCAAGGGAGGTCCAACCCACTCCATTCCCAGTAAATAATGTGCGTAGCCTCTTGGAATTGCAGAGGCTTGGGGAATCCATCGAAGGCCGAAGCAGTCAAAGACCTTTTGAAAATTGAATCTCCCGAGATCCTCATGCTCCAAGAGACTAAAATTGAAGGGGAAACCCTTCTACAAATCAGTAATCTAAAATGGAAGAAAAATGCAAGGAAAGCCATTAGTGCAAGGGGCTCCTCAGGTGGTCTCGGAACTCTGTGGGCAAGGAAAGCCATTAGTGCAAGGGGCTCCTCAGGTGGTCTCGGAACTCTGTGGGCGGAGGACAAGTTTCATCTAGAAAGCTCTTTCGAGACTCAACACTGGATTTTCACCGAACTTCGACATTCTTCAAGTAAGCTTACCCTCTCTCTCTCTTCAATCTTTATGTTCCTGTCCTCTGTTTCGAGAAGAAAGATTGTTGGCAATCTTTATCGAACTTTTTAGAAATCTACTCCCCAACGAACATCATTCTAGACGGAGATCTTAACTTAGTTTTCGAACCAAAAGAAAAGAGAGGTGACAACAGTGGCAGGGATCAAATGCTACCCTTTGTTGAGGAACTAGTTCACCAGTGGGATCTCCTTGATTTCAAGGCTTCGAAAGGACTCTATACCTGGACAAACAACAGAGTTGGGACTGATCACATTTCAACTCGCCTAGATAGGTTCCTAGTCCAGAGCTTGTTCCTATAGGAAAGGAGGTTAATCTCTACCAAGATTCTTCCAAAACTGACTTCCGATCACAAACCCATTCTCTTGCATTTGAAAGAGGAAGAAATCTTGGGCCCAATTCCATTATGCTTCAGCCCTCTTTGGACAGATAAGGAAGGGTTCTTGGAAACTGTCCTAACGGCCTGGTCCACTCCAGTTTCAGGGTCTCCAAGCTTTGTGTGGGAGCAGAAATTAAAGGCAACAAAGCATGCTTTGAAAGCCTGGTTTAAACAGCCCAATAATACCCCCTCTAGTCATAGACGAGATACTATTCAGCAGTTATCAGATCTGCAAATGGAAATGGAGATCAAGGACATTACCAATTTAGAATTAAAGAAGGAACAAGTTGCTCAAATCAAATCCTTCCGCGCATTCCGCCAAGAAGAATAGTACTGAAGGCTTAAGTCTCGTAGCTTGTGGCTAAAAGCTGGAGACCGAAACACCTCTTTCTTCCATCAGCAATTCAGAGCCCGCCTTTGTCGAAACCACATTTCTGAAATTGCCTCTGTAGATGGGTCAATTCACAAAGGTTTTGATCAGCTTAAAGCGGCAGCAGAAACTCATTTTCAAAACCTTTACAATGAAGATGGTGTTGGTTGTGAGGAGGCCACCTCCGACTTCCTCTCACACATCCCCTCTCTTGTAAGCAAGGATGATAACTCAGCCCTCATGAAGCCTTTTACTGAAGAAGAAATCTACAATGTTATCTAGTCCATGGAGCCTGACAAAGCTCCAGGGCCAGATGGTTTCTCAATCCATTTTTATAGAAATTGCTGGGAAATAATCAAGACTGATTTGCTGAGAATGATTAAAGCTTTCCATCAAAGAGCCAAAGTGGGAGGTAGCACTAACTCCACTTTCCTAGCTTTAATTCCCAAAGAAGTGAATCCGGGTTCCTTCAAAAGATTCAGGCCTATCTCGCTCTGCAACGCTTCATACAAAATTATGTCCAAGCTAATGGCAACAAAATTAAGCCTCTGTTAGGGAAACTCATTTCTCCCATACAAGGTGGATTTGTCAAAGGGAGACATATCCTGGATAATGTAATTCAGGTGCAAGAAGCCATGCATTCCAGTCATCAACGACAGAAGCAAGGGATGCTCATAAAGCTCGACGTGGCAAATGCATTTGACCAGGTAAAACTCTCCTTCCTTTACAAAGTCCTTCTCTCTTTTGGTTTTAGTCCTGATTTTGTAAACTTGATTAAAGATTGACTGAAAAGCCTTGGATAGCCCCGCTAGTGAATGGCAACCCAGCTAGTTATTTCCAAGCCTCGAGGAGATTAAGGCAAGGCTGCCCTCTTTCCCCTTTCCTGTACATATTGATGGCAAATTCATTAAGCAGAAAGTTGACTGTTGAAAAGAAAGTTGGGACAGTCCCAGGCATTAGGCTGATGAAGAGCCTTGATCCAATCAATCATGCCTTATTTGCAGATGACTCTCTTATGTTGGGCGGAGCCTCCATAAAGATTGCAAAGGTCTTCGACAAAATCCTTCAAAGCTTCTACAGTATCTCCGGAGCGCTCATCAATAAAAGGAAAAGTGCAGTGCATGGGTGGAATGTAGACCAACAAACTATACTGTGAATTGCCCATTACTTGGGGTTCTCGGGCTATGCTTCTTGGGAAAAAACAAAATACCACGGGCTTCCCTTAACTCTGGGTTCCAATAAGTCTTCGCTGTGGATTGAAGTAATAAGCAAAATCAAGTCCAAAATCGCAGCTTGGGGTGGTCAGTGGCTCACTAATGTTGGGAAACTCACTCTTATAAAACCGGTCTTGTCTTCCTTTCCAATCTACCAGGCATCCTTCCTTCTGGCTCCAAAGGCGATCATGGCTCAGGTTACAAAACTTATCCGAGACTTTATGTGACGAGGAGGTAAAGGCAATCAAAAGAAATTTCATTTAGTTAATTGGGAAACTGTCAAACGCTCAATTACTAAAGGAGGTTTACAAGTAAGAGATCCCGAGCTAGCCATCATTTCTTTGGGTGGCAAAATACTATGGAAACTCTACTCAAATCGCAAACATCCTGTAAGTCAAATTCTAAGGAAAAAATACCTCAAAGGGGCTTCTTTGAGAAACCTCCAGGCATAAAACACTCCCAAAGGCACGCTAATATGGAACCTCTATCGACGCGGGCTTGATTTCTTCTAAAAACACCTCTATCGCATCCCTGGAAATGGGGAAAAAACAATGTTGTGGCAAGACAGTATCATGGGTCAGCCCCCCATCGACAATTCTGAAGAATTAAAAGAGATCCGCGAGTGGCTTACTCAGCACGGATTCACCAAATTAGTAGACATTTCCTCTTGGGATGTTGCAGGGAACTGGTGGTCTTGGGTCTTCCCGGGAACTCCAGAACATATGCAAACTCAAAAGAATCTTCTCTTAGCAGCATTGACGGCTTTAGCACCTGTACATCTCCTCTTGACGAACAAATGGGGCTGGGGTAAGTCTGGATTTTACACCGCAGCTCAAGGATTCACCTCCCTTCAATCCCCCCAAGCGTCAATCGAGTCAACATCCCTCTGGAAGCAGGTCTGGGATGCTCTCGGACTTCTCAAAATTAATTTCTTCTTCTGGGTTTTAATGCACAAGAAAGTGTTGACCGAAGAAAACCTGATAAAAAGAGGTATTATCGGACCACATAGATGCTCCCTGTGTTGTAACGCTCTTGAAACGATGGATCATCTGTTTGTGGACTGTCCATTCATCCAAGAAGTTTGGAAGATCTCCCTTCAAGGACTCAATGTCACAGTTCCAACGCAGATTACAGTGGTAACCTTATTCTCCTCCTGGAAGGCGCGATATCCTCATGCAGTCCAAAGCAATTCAATTTGGAAAAGAATTTGGCAGGCCATCCCCAAATACATATGCTGAAAAATATGGTTGGCCGTAAATTATCAGATCTTCAACAGCTCTCTACACTCCCCTTCAATGGCGGCCGCCAAAGCAAAAGCTCCCCTCCTTGAAACAGTGGCAAATCACTCCTTTAAGAACGAAAATTCTCTCCTCCTTGAAGAAAAAAAATGGATAGGAACCTTTATATTCCGAGACAGAAAAAAATCCATTGTTCGTCCCTCCATCACTCCAGGATGGCGATTGCGAGACACGGATGCAGTTTTTCAAGCATGGTGGAGGAAGCAAGGCAAAGCTTCGATTTTTTTCGACAGCGCCTCCAAAGGAAACCCAGGGAATGCAGGAGCAGGCGGATTGATTTACTCCTCGGATGGATCTTGAAAAGATAGGTTCAGTGGAGGATTAGGTCAGAGAACTAATAATCATGCTGAAATTCTAGGGTTGTTAAAAGCAATCCAGCGCTCAACAAGACTTTGCAAAGGTTGCAGTACGTGTTGCAAGACTTCTCCTCCTCACTCTTTTTCCACATCCTGCGTGGATCGAACAAGGAAGCAGACGCAAAGGCAAACATCAGATGTCTATTGCCTCTAGGAGCAATCAACAAAATCGACGAAGCACCCTCGTGGATTCCCATCCTGTAGGTTTGGCTTTTCCTCATCCCCTAGCTATGTAAGAAAGGGACATGTTGTATTTTGGATAAGTGAGTTGTTGTTCCTTGTAACGGTTTTCAAGATTTCAAGATTGGTAGGACTGCAGCATTTCCACTGGATTCCATCATGTATGAGGGTATGGAACTAGGATTTAGTCAAGAACACCAAGTCCTCTATGTACCTCGATGTTAGTGGCATTGATTGTTGAACTCTTTTGTCATTACCCTAGTAAAAATGTAGCCTTCACTCAAGTAAAATCACTTATTAGGCATGTTAAGCTTTTTCTATCTTATTTTAATGCTTAGAGGGTGGCATTGATGATGGGGATCCTAATATAGGTAATGATCTTGATGATATATAGTTATTTCTTGTAGCATGATTTTTTGGACTCTAGAGGCCATTTAGAGCCTTGTTGTTGATGTATTTTGGTTCAGAGATGGAATGCACTCGGTGCTATTTTGGTTATATGTAGTCTTACTTGCTATATAAATGAGAAACTTTGCATATTTGTGTATAAATGGTTTGGATTCATATGGATGAACATGAAAATATATGTTTTTTTTTCAAAATTTGAATATTTTATGTAGTTTTCGGTAGACCGGTTTTTTTTCGAACTCAGTCCGGTTTCACATTTTTGGGGTCCATCAGTTCGGTCCAATTTCCAGTTCTGATAACATTGGTATGAACTCTTGACTTAATCCCTGATTTACTCCATTGTTAGTACGTTCTCATGCCCCTATTCTTATGTTGTTGAAGAAATTATGATGATGCCATGTTTAGCAAATTCTCCATATACATGTGGTATTTTAATATTATTTCATGCATTTTTATCAATACAAACCATAAGAAGTAAAAAATAGATCCAAGATAAGCTAGTGGTGTCTAGAGACAGTGTTAGAGCATAGAGCACAATATTTCATGTCATTGCACTTTTCATCATATCACTCAACACAGAGAGCTCACTTATTTATATGGTTGATTAAATCAACTTTGATCACCCAAGTCGACCCCAAACAGCTAGACAAAACCGTGAAATTAGGCCCTTTCTACGCTAGTCAATAAACCAACCAACCCTCACACAACCCAGTCCACTATCAACTCCGTCAATTGACCAAGCAAAATACACCTCAGTCAAGTCACCAACCAACTTCCAAAATTGGGCTTAATCGCAGATTCCAACACTTCTTCTAGGGGTGCAATTAGTATATTCTTTTGTTCGAAGCTAACAGTTTCATTCAATGTTTGAGTAATTATAGGATTTAGAAGTCGGTGTTTAGAAGTAGCTAACATAGAAGTCGGTGTTTAGAAATAGCTAACATGTTCTTAATTAATGCTTGAGAGGGGTTAGCTTATCTATGGCATTCAAGATAAAGGATTGTTGTCTATGACAAAATTTGAGTTTGCTAATTTCAACTGTTATAAATGACTTGAATGCTTCTAAATCTAATTGATGAATGATAAACTGGATTATTTATGTATCCGGGTTATTTTGCATGTATATATGTCATATCTGTTCCCCATATCTGATTTTTGCACAAGAAGGAAAAATTATGTACCTTATTGGGATCGACATGGACGAAAGGGAATGAATCTAAAAAGTCAGAAATATTGGAAGAGCACGAGACATCTGTAAATTAGTAAAAGAGTAATGGGATTTGCTATAACTTATCTTCCAAAGATAAGAGGCTTTAAATGGATGCCCGTGACTCTCAGCAAGGAAATTGCAGCCAATAAGCTGCAAGGGTACGTCTAAAGTGCGGTCTACAAGGTGAAAAGTTGAAGCTTGATTCGTTTGAATATCTATCGGGTAACCACGCAACAACTTATCTTATTTTAGCAAGGCAGAATAGTTAGAGAACCGGTTTGCTAAGGCTATGTTCTCTTGGTTTGACAATATAGTTTTCAAAAATATGTGAAACTTTTGTATGGTTGAAACAACTTAGTTTTTGTAAACACAAGACAAGTAATTTAGACCCAAATCCAAGCCTTTTTGAGGATGTTGTCTTCACATGGCCCCTTCCAGATTTCGTATATATGTATTTTCCATATCATCTGGGAACTGATAATATGAAAGGATCCTACTTTCGAGAGGGGTCCAAAAACTAACCAAAACCGAAAAAAAACTGTCTTGCTTCATTGCAAATTAGTCTAGCACAATAATCCCATCAGATAGCCAGAAGATAATTTAATTGTATATATTTAATATTACAAAAACGCAGTATTAGCCAATTTCATAAATCATAAAAGGAAAATCAAAACCCTAATCTTCAAACCCCAAGTAACTTCAACTGTATTTGTCTTTGTTTATTTCTACAGATCTAGCCATCATCCTAGAAGATCTTCAAGAACAGTGTAAATATAAAACAGATGAGATTGGAATACATACGAGTAAGTGCCGATTAGCGGGGTAAGGAAGAAGACAGCGTTAAGCCAGTTGTCTGAGATTTTCTTCTCAACTTTGTGGGGAAGGTCCTTCCACAGACCGGACATGATCTTCTGCTCGAAGGGGGACAACGAGTAGATCACGGCCTTCAAGGGAATAGGAGCCCCCTTCGCCATTTTGTTTACCTCCTCTGATCTCAAAACCCAAAATTGATCACTCTCTCTACCCAAAAATTGATCTCTCTCTCGCAGCAATGCACCGCATTTTTCTTCGTTTATAGGATCTAATATATATAGTATAATAAGAATCTTTCGTTTGGTTAGTTTGAGTCCTTTCAGACCCGTTTCATTGGAGTTTCAAATTCCGAGGGGGGCCTTAGAAGGTAAAACTTTCGAAAGTAACCTCTCCTTCCTCTAGTATGTCCATTGCCGATGATCATGTGTTGGCCTTTATATATATGGAGTTTAACACTACTAGCGTTTTGATTTGGCGTGTTACTTATAATTAAAATTTTAATTGATTTTTCGTTTCTAAGATGCATAAGCATGTGATACTAATTTATTTATTTTACTGCTTTGTATTTGTAAATTAATTAACAAAGAATTTCTATTTGTAAATTAATTAACAAAGAAGTGTAAAAGTTATAGGATTTAGATTTTTTTTTCAAATCACCACCGGATTTTGATTATATAATTTTTGTTGTAATCTTTATGGAGTTTATAGTTTTGAAATATCCAATGTTTTGAGTGGACACTTCATCCATCATCAAGGACGAGATAAGTTGATTGATTGCAATTTTTATTGCTAAAATTGCATTTTTGAATGCATAAATGGATTCAATGTATCAATTGGGTTTAGCTCGGGTGGTTGGGAGGAATGATTGTTATCCTCCCCGCCTAGGTTCAATTCTCGCGAGTGACATGTTGAGCTCTTAACGAAAATATTATTGCAATGGCTTTGAGCCTTGTTATTGACCAGCCTTGTGCCCTGAAGATGTTAGGGTTTACCCTAGGTACCATCCTCGAAATGAGGGGAAGTACTCATGGGTTCTCCCCAAGCTTTGTAACCTAGAAAAAAAAATGGATTCAACATCCTCAAAAACCCCTATTGCACTTGGATTGTGCAATCTCAACAATTGATATATGCAATTCCAATGGTTTTTTTGAATTTTTAGTCGGATTTTGGGCAAAAAATGGTAGAAAAAATGTGGCCAGAAAAGATCCAAATCGGAGCATGTTTAGACTACACTTTAATTAACAATCGAAGTTGTTGTTTGGAGGGGTTTTTTGTCTCACAAACAAGGAGGTCTCATATGTCATTTTGATGTCCAGTTACGCTATACACTTAAATTAGATTATTATTATTATTTAACATGTAGAGTTGATTGTGAATTTTGAACAATGAAGAGTTGGATGATTTTTAATCTACGAAAAAAATGTCAATTGTGAACAGAGTTGGGAACTTGATTTCGTACTTGTGGATTTTAGTCGTGCAAAGACACACAACTTGTGCAAATCATATCTCGTCATACTGCAACATGGTTTCAAAGCTATATGGTTCTTGATCAAGGGTTTCCAGAATGTGAATGAATTTGATTAAGGTTAGTGGGATTGATGAGTTGAAGTGTTATTGTACTAAGCTGAGTTTGCTTATGGGTTTGAGAGTATGGTGAATTTTGTTGAATTTGGTCATCGTGTGCCCTAGCCTCTCAGTGCAATATGGAATTTTGTTTGGGTATTTGCCAAATCAACACCTTTTTAGTACTGTGGAGTTTTCTAAAGCAGTCTACTAAATTATGGGTGAATCGATTGAGTTTTGCATGGATATTGTGTCCACCCAACTAACTCCATTTATTGAATGCATCATATCTTTGGCTATGCATATTGATTGAAGATCAATTCATCTATATGCCCTAGCTTCCAATAGTCAATTAATCAACTAACCATGGGTGAGACTCATTTTTAGCATTGAAAATTGACTTGAGCATTGTCTCTTTAAGAGATTGTGTGTATCAACTAAGCAGTAGTTTGTAGAAGACCAGCTATGTGATGGAATGTTTGAAGCATTGGTGCACTAACCTCGGTAAGTTTTGGAGTGATCTTTGTATAGTCATTGATTTCCCCTAGCTCATGGTGAATATTGAAGGAGGCTTGTAGATCCAACATTGGCAGCTTGTGTAACTCTTTGAAGGACCTACACTATGAAATTAATTGACTAAAGCTAAGTATGGTCAAGAGAAGACTCTAACCAAATGTCAATAGATGTTCTTTTTACTAACTAATTGGTGTTGATTGGCTTCCTGGCTTGTTGATTAGAGCACTACTCTTATATGTTGGCATGTGTAGTGAAGACTTGATTCAGTCTAAGTATTGGCCAAGAAGATTGTAAGGGTGGTCGATCAATCAGAAGATATTGACTAGCATAATCAACTCATATTCCAGTATTCAGTGTTGTCTTGATTAAAATAAATAAATTGGTGCTATATTCGACTATGCATTGTAGTTTATCGAACAAAGTATCGGTGGATGTATGAAGAAGTTGATTGATTATTGTTGAGGAATCCTAGATTATGTGCCTAGATAATAATTTCCTTCATATCAACCCATAATAGCATTGACCTGTAAAATATCGCATGGGTTTGGCTTAGTCGACTAGTGGTGAAGACCTTTATTTTGTCATATTATATGCTTTCGAAGTATTCTCATTGTCCATTAGTTGTATAAGATTTGGAAGCAGCATGTTGTGTTGTGTATTGCTTGCAATTATTAAAAGTAAAGACCAAAGATCTATATCCTTGGAGAATTTATTGTTTGTTGATATTGAAGTAAGTTTTTTCAACCTCGTCAAAGATTAACTAATAGGTAGGATAGTCAACTTATTTAGAATCCATTAAAGTTTAAATTTTGAAGCCTATATCAAGGTGGGTGCTTTTGATGAAGATGAAGAACTAATTTTGCAAAAACTACATGAAATTCATGAGAAGAAAGTTGTTTCCTTGCAAGAATCTCATGATCAAATTCATAGGGAAGTTGTTTCTTTGCAGACTATTGTTGCTCTATTAAGTCAAAGAATGAAAGATTAAAGGATCAATTGAAGACAACCCATACCTAGCTAGAGGATGAGGTTGTTAGAATTTTAAATTTTCTAGTTACACGATTACAATTACTTGATCCAATAGCAATTGTAGTAGGATCACTGAAAGATAGACAATCACATATACAATAGAACACAAAGATTATCCTGGGAAACCCTCGTGGGGGAGAAAACCTAGCAACCAAAATCCTCAATATAGATTACTTCAACTAGTACAATGATGCGCTATAACTCTCCGAGAAAGACCAAGACCGAGACACCAAAAGAACCAGTCTCCAAGACTTGTGTGCTAGACCTTCTTATGCACTCCAAGATGCACAAGAGAAGTGTGTGAGTGTGTGTCCAAATGAGAGGAATTTATCCTCTATTTATACACAACAATGTCTCTTGAAGAGACATGACTCTTGACCTAACTAACCCATAAAACAAGGTCGACTAGCCACAATGGGGATTTTTACAATTATAAGTAAAATACCAATAATCTAATAATTTATGTTGAGCTAACTTGTACAATATAATTATAATAACCTTTTAAAGGTTTGACTAAAACAAATACACAAGAATATCTTCTACAGTTACACCAAAAATATTAACATAGGTTGCCTTCTTACATATTGCTATCTTGCAGAGGTATGAGGAAAAATTTAGAAATCTTGATGTCTGAGAAAGAACATTGAAACGTGTCTTTTGGAATCTCGTGGGTGAATTTTGGGATAAAACAAATTCACTAGATGAGTGGGAGGATGGAGTTAAAAACCTCTCTCGTGCTAATATTACTAGTTCAAAATAGAAGATTAATGAGTTGGAAATTGTAACATCTCACTTTGCCTAACTCTGCTTTGAGAAGGATTAGTGTTAAAATATTGTGTAACTGCAAAGAATATTCTTATCCCTTTTGTGGATAAAGCAAAAGATATTATATATATATAGAGAGAGAGAGAGAAGTCGGCCCTATTGTGCCTAGACACGACAAATATAAATTAAAAAGGTAAAGTGGACAGGTCGGCCCTGGCCTAATTATTGGGGGGGTACAACTTGTATTTATAAGAGGCCTAGCACCTCATTTGTACACACACTCATCAAGCTCTCTC
>SNQJ01S0081305.1:15242-28461 GCA_010110895.2 Picea sitchensis
TCTCTAGTTCATGTGGGATGACTAGGAGTGAAGCTATGGTAGTAGTCCTCCCTAGTGGATGGGTGAGATAGATGACTACAAGAGAAGGGAGAACATAAAAGGAATGGTAAAACTCATAGAATATCTTTTGTGTGAAGATAAGATATCTTCTGTGTGAAGGTAAGAAAGAGTATCTTATGTGTTAAGATGAAAGAAAGAAAGAGTATNNNNGCCTCTTGTTGCCCAGTTGATAATGTTATCCAGTTGATGTTGTTGCCCAGTTGATGATGTTGCCCAGTTGATAATGTTATCCAGTTGATGTTGTTGCTTAGTTGATGATGTTGCCCAGTTGATGATATCCAGTTGATGTTGTTGTCCAGTTGATGATGACTATCCAGTTGATGATATTGCCCAGATAATATTGTTCAGTTGATGATGACATCCAATGACCTGTCAAAAGATAAAGAACATCCTTCTTGTTAAGAGGGAGTGTTAAAATATTGTGTAACTGCAAAATATGTGACTATGTGACTCGCAGAATGTATTTGATTGACATGATGGTAATTGATATTCTTGATTGTTGAGTTGATTAGTATGTACATTAAGATAGATATATGTGTGGATCATGAAATGTATACTTATGTTGTGATCAAGTGTGAATTGTGTCAGGTGGACAGGAACTACAAAACTCCAAGGTAGAGTTAATTGAAGGAAGAGGAAGGTTGTGGAAGCCAAATTAAACATTTAGAAAGCTTAATCATAAACTAGTCTGAATTTCATTGATATTATATTTCTTATATTTGTGGCATGATTTCATTAATCTAAATGATTCGGGACATTGGACACCTGAGAAGGACACAAGTGGATACAGATGTTTCAGAGTACTCTGGGGTGGGAGTCAAATAGTGAATATACATGGAGGGCAACTTGTAATATTAAGCAATCACTTATTATGATGCTTACATGATATCAATCTACATGTTATGTGTGTCATTGTTGCATGTGCAGGATATAGGGCAAAGCCTTGCCAACTTGCCAACAAATGGGTGTGGACCATAACCACTAATCCTTAATGGAGACATGGAGTCTCAATAGAGGCGTGAAGTCTATAATTGCAGTATTCATAGTTACTATGTTTGGGGGGCATGTAGTAAAGTGGGATGACCTTACTCCCTAGTAGCTAATTATTCCATATGCTTAATTAAACTATGGTAAAATAAAAAAAAAGACCCCGTGATTGAATTAATTCATAAATTAACTATCCACTTCCAGGGGGCTCTTAAAAAACACTATTATTTAATTTAAAAAGTTAATTATTATTATTAAGAAAATGAATAATTAAGAAAAAAAATGGGCCAATGACACATGGGGCAAAAAAGACTGATGAATAATAAGCGTTTAATGATAAAAATAAAAGAGGAAAATGGCTAATTTTGCATGAGGGGGTGAGGTGGGTCTATAAATAGATGGGGAAATCCTTGGTGTTGGGGGGATTTGGGGAGAGTACAAAAATGTTGCATAAATTTTGTCAGCGTGAATAACATATCTTAATGATAAATGAGACCTGGAAGGAAGCTAACATTACTAATCTAGATGTTTACCAGTGGTTGATAAAATCCATGTGGAGTGCATTCTACAATCAAAACTAGTTATGAGCTCACGCAGTTCAGGGGTCTCAAGAAAATAAGTTTTCCCTGAGTATGGTAGGGAGGAAACCGGTTGACACCATGAGAGTTGGCAATGGCAAGGAAATTAGAACTATGGATGGAGCATTGCTAGAATTGACGAAACTGCCTACCAGTCAGGAACATAGGCAAATTGTGAGTAAGTGTCCTTGTAAATTGAGGTAAATTCTCTTCAATTACCTCCATTCAATTGCATTATTATTCTATTGTCATGTAAATTGATATTGGTAGCAGATGTTATAACCCATTATTCTATTGTCATGTAAATTGATATTGGTAGCTTATGTAAATGACTAATTTTGCTAATTGAATTGGGATGGAACCCATTATAACCATAAACAATCGATGGTTATGTGTATGGTAGCTATGACCACACTTACCACGTGAAAATTATCTATTCAACTTCCTGGAAAATCTAATTTGTGATTTTGTCTTGAGAAGTAAGTATTATGGTTGTAACCTTTCAGTATAAGTATTATGGCAATAACATTTTCCTCTTAAGAACAAGAATTATGGTTGTAGCTTTGAGTTTAGGATTCTATTTGATGAATGATGTATAATTCTCATGGTGGAATGCATAAATCATTCTATAATTTTCATTGCATATGTTAATTAGAAAACCGCCCATCTTGATCATTCATGATAAAGGAAATAATTAAGATATTTCATCCTTGGGCATGCAATAATAGAGAAATTCATTGTAACTTTGCTTGGGTAAATCTTATACATGCCAAATCAATTTGTTGTTTTTTGAATGACATATTTTCCTCTCCAAATTGTTTTGGGTTTGGACTTGTTTGTAATGGATATGGAATGCAAAATGCATTAACGACCAACATATTTAATGATTAGAATTTGCTTTCTCTTAGTTTTTATTTATTTATGTTGAGTATGATTGCCAAGTGTTTGATAAAATGCATCAACCAAAAATCACTCTTAGTTCATTCTTTTTTCATGGTTGGATTAATACTTGACACTAAAAAATGTTGAGAAAACCAAAAATCACTCTTAATTCATTCTTTTTTCATGGTTGGATTAATACTTGACACTAAAAAATGTTGAGAAAACCAAAAATCACTCTTAGTTCATTCTTTTTTCATGGTTGGATGAATACATGACACTAAAAAATGTTGAGAAAATGCTAATAAAAACCCCATATTCAACGTTAATACACTAGAAAAATCAATCCAATGCCAAATCAATTGGCAAAATTGGATAGAAAGACATGCAATCAAAATGTTTGTTAAAACATCTCAACCATAATATTTTGATACATTCTTCAAAGTATTTTTGAAGAAAGTATTCAATTAATAAATATTTTTTTATTATTATCTTATTATTGTGGATAACTATCCTAAGCTTAATCTAGTTGGAATCATTTTTCATTTCTTAAAATTAATCATTGAAATAGTTGGGTAGATTGGTAATATAGTTGATTTCATCCCAAAGTGTTGTAAATGCAATTTTTCTACTAAACCATTTTAATTGCAACTTCTTGAGATCTAGACATTTATTATTTTCAATGTAAAATAATGTTAATAGCTTCCATAGATAGGAAAAAAATTTCATGGAAAATCATTGTGAATTTTCTCAAAAAGAGCTTTAACACCATGTATTGTATTTGATAAAATCTCTCAATCACATAATTTTATTGGCAAGTATGAATTTTTATATTTGGGTTTTGTTTGTTAATAAACAAATGGTAGATTGTTGATACCCAATTTACACATGGACAAATACACTATTTATGTCACTTTATTTATGTGTGAATGCCAAAAAGAAATATAATATATTTGATTTTCTTAAAGAAAAATTATATTTTATTTTTTAGGATATAAAATATTAATTTGAAATAATATAATTAATTTTTTATAGTAGAAAACTATGATTATGGAGGGCATAGTATCTTAATGTTGGATTAAAAATTTTAATATGTTCATTGATTATAAGCGAGAGTGACTTGTAGAAATAAGTAAGTTTAGGCAAATTGTTTTACCAAACGTGTCAACCACATTTTCATTATGTATGTCAAGTGATTGCCTTGTCTTTTTTGTTATTTAGATTTGCTTTCAAAAAAATTCAAAGCATTCATAGAAGAAATACATCCTATGTAGTTATTAGTTTTGTATGTAAATCATGAGGAAACATTCACTCCTCTTACAAGTAATCACTCTTATTAAATATCACAATCATAGAGTTGTCTCTTATTAAATATCACAATCATAGAGTTGTAAATTGTGATTTCAAAAAAAAAATTTCTTATAAAGAAATCACACTTCAGTAATGATATAAATTTTAAGTTTGTAATTTGAATATAAATAAATAGTTCATTGAGTAAAAATTTCAATCCAAATAATTACATTAAACATTGGTTAAATTGACATTAACTAAAAATTGTAGCTTAAATGTTGGTATTAAACCTTTGATAAATTATTCATATTGAAATAATTTTCGACAGTGGTACTGTATATCACTTTAACCCATAATTCATTAAACCTTGGTAAATTACTTTTATTGAAATAAATTTACATAGTGGTACTCTACAGCACTTTACCCCATAGTTTTTGAATTATGTATTATGTGGTAAATGAATTTTCTTTACCCCATAATTTTTGAATTATGTGGTAAATGAATTTTATGTATGAGCATATATTGCATATTCTTATATGTCATGAAAGTTTTTGTAACTCAAATGATGGCATTAAACCTTTTTCAATTATTCATATTGAAATAAATTTCCATAGTGGTACTTTATAGCACTTCAACCCATAATTTTTTAATTATGTGTTATGGTAAATAAATCTTGTGTATGAGCATATCTTGTGTATTGAAAGCTTGTGGGTTTGTAGTGGATATTGTAATGTTGACTTGAGTAACCATGAAAACAAAAATGCATGAGCTTTTTAGTGAATGTTTTCATATTTTGGTTATGAGATTGGGTGAGTCTTTTTTTATAAAATAAAGTAAAATAAAAATATTGTTATATATGTGAGTTGTTATGGTTGGTTATGTTATCTCTATTCTTAGGGATAATTAAGGAGATGATGTCTCGAGGCCCTTAGGTTGCAGACATAGAGTACCTAGAGCGAATGAGCAAACATGGGTCCATATCATACCACACATCACCATCCAATCGATGGCAGGAGAATCCATCACATCCAGCTTGGCCCATAGAGGACATCAGGTCTTGCTCCATGAGGTAACAAGTATGGTATTGTGGTAAGTGTCATTTTAATATTTGAAGCATTTGAACCTGTTGCAAAGGATCCTTTCTTGATTTTGAAAACATATGCTTGGAAATTGTGCCTTTTGCCCTATTTCACCTTGGCGAGTGTCATGGTTTCCTAACAAGTGGCCACTCTTAGGGAAAGAGTTTCTACTGGGGGTCCCCTTGAAGGGTCATCATACAGTTCCCGCTCATACTTACCACCTTCCATCACTTCTTCCCCTCTGCCTCCCAACCTTTTAGGTTTTCGGGCTTATTGACCCAAGAAGGGCATGTACCTCATTTCATGGGAAGAAGGGGCCATTAGGCTCAAATGTGTCCTAGCAAAAAAATCATGCAATAAAGGCTTGCCCTGGGATCCCGAGAGCAATGAAACATTTCTCAAAAAAGTAAGGGACCCATAAAATAAATAATTAATCAATTATTGAAACTTTCCAAGGTAGAGCATTTATGGGTTGTGTATTTCCTTTTTAGTGCTCCTTATTGTCTTCAACTTGGAAAGGCATGTGAACCAAGGTAGAGCGTATGTGGGCTATGCATTTCATTTTTAGTGCCCCTTGTTATCTTCAACTTGGTGACACATGCAAAGTAAATGGCCAACAAAGGGCTTGGAAAAATGTGCCTTAAAAACAAAAAGAGGAAAAGGATGTAGCTAGCCCTCAACAAAGGCATCCATAAATGAGACAATATGAGACCTTGTATGTCATGAGACCCCATACCTATAAGTTTAACCCCATCCACCTCACATTCACTACATGACTTAGAAAGGTTTCTCCTTGGGAACATCCCCTACTTGAGGACTGGTTCACCCAATAGGGCATTCTGACACCCCTCCCATATCTAAATTTGACAAATTGTATAAGGCCTTTGAGCATTGTTTATTTTGAAAAGGGGGGAATTTGATACACATGTTTGGGTGATTCATTTATTAGATATGGCTTACTTGGCATGATATTATGACTTGTGGACCCTTGGAGGGCGTACTTGTTTTTCTTTGCAGGACCTAGACAAATGAAAGTTTGACAATGAAGGTACAAGGTCACTTGGACTTTCATTTGGGGCATGAAGCCCATAGGTTGGATGATGTGCCCCCTTCTCTTTGGACACATGGAAGATGAGTGTTTCCTTTGGAGGCATGAGAGGACACCTTGGTGGAGGATATTACTTGCCCAATGTTTGGCCTTGGAGGCTCAAAACGTCATCTCCTAGGGCATGACGTCACACTTGGAGGGCTAGGGTTTGGTGGTGTTGGATGGTTTGACGATGACCTGGCACATCTTGATGAAGGAAGACTCTTACACATGAAGATATGGCCTTTGGAGGTGAAATGTATCCCTCAAGAACCTCAACGTCTTTCTTCTTATGCCAAAATGTCACCCCTAGGAGGTATGATGTCATATTTTAGGGCTTTCTTCTTTTGTCAATTTAAATTATGATTTTTAAAGGGGAAAATTGAGGAGGTCGGCCTCCATAATTTTTATTTTATCCAAAGTATGTGGACAAACTTGTTTTACAAGGTCTTGTATAAATAAAGGCCTTGTCACTTTCATTTTAGACATATCACACTCGAGAATTACATACTGCTTGGCTAAAAAAATTTCCCTACTTGGGAAATTTGCACCATCTCTCTCTTGAATGCTTTGTGGATGCTTCTACTTGTCTATTTGAGGAATAAGCTAGGCACTATCTCTTGGATGCTTTTTTCTTGCTCTTGTGATGGAATATTCTTGGTAATGAAGGGTTTATCTTGTTATCTCTTGGACTAGGTAAGGAATTTATGCGTTGTATTGTTTCTTTCTTGGTTACAAGGTTAATTTGTTAAACTCTTGGAGGAGTATAAGGGCCTGCACCCTCCACCGAGATCTATCATTGTTGTAATTGAATAAGCTATTTTGCAAAGGTTGCTAGGAGGAGTAAAAGGCCTTACACCCTCCTAGATTTACCTAGCTAGTTTAGTTTGCTCTAGGGAATAAAAAGGATTACACCCCTATAAAATTAACACAACTAGATATTACACAAGAGACTCCATTAACCCAATTGATAAATACACTAATCTACTTGCATTGGAGATATAAAATCGTTGAATTGTTATGCGTGAAATTTTGAGGTATTGCAATTGTTCAAGTTGGAATTGATTCTATATGCTATAAGATTTTGTGTGCCCTAGGGGCGTCTTGATTAGCCTAGTAATTCTCTTTATTGTTACAAATTAATGCTACAGCCATTGGGGTTGCAACGAACTCATCTTCTTTCAATCTTTGTTCACTAATCTACCGTTGAAATTTACTTGTAAACCTTGGTTATTGTTCTACTTGTTATTTGCTAATTGTTGGGTGATTTACTTGCTGATTTTTGTGGCTAGATCTTGTTGATGTATAAATTGTTTTCTACGGACACTTGGTTGTTATATTAACTTGTTGATAACTGTTAATAAACAACCTTTAATTCCATCAAAGTCTTGCTCTAAACATTGGAAATTTGACTAGTCGATGCTAGCTTTATTTTTCATATCTTATACTATATTTTGAATGGTTAAATTTCCAGCTATTGTTATCATTTGTTGATGATATTTACATTTTCATACTGCTGCAATTTTGGACAACAAGGGTTCTTGCCTGATCCCCTTTGGTTTAAGGCTTGTATATCTATCATTTGTCTTGTTACGGGCAGGGCTAACATTGTTGTGCAGCTATCCAACACTTGGCAACCATTCATCCTTTCACAAGATTCGTCCTCAAGCTTTCCATCTTCTCCAAACTTGACCTATAGGGGTGTTCATCATCATCATATCACTTTTCATCTCAATCCCCCTAGGTTCACCTATATTCCCCCTTTGTAGTGATTTATCATCACTAAAGCCAAGGGAGTGTCTATCTAAGGTGTCAGTGGGTAGGTACTCCCATAGTTTCCACACTTATGTGGATTGGGTTGGGCTTTTCCCAATCTACAGATTGTGTGATAACATTTTGGCATCGTTTCCAGGGAGGATTTTGAATCCTCTTTCGAGCTCTAACGAGACTTTGGCAAGCTTTGATCCCAAATCCTTTACCCATAGCTTGCATGGCGACTCCATTTGAGGGAAGTTCCCTTTCCATTTTTGATGAGCCTTCCATAAAGCTCATCTAGCAACTCCACCATCCCATAACCCACCATCTTTTCCTTGGGTAAGATTCAAGCCTTCTAAGGTTTACCGAAGAAGGCTTCCTCATAACTTTCCCATTGTCAAAACCTTGTTCTAAGGTTTCCTTCCCATCAAATACAATGGCTCACTCTTGGTCTAAAAACGTTTTCAAACCATTAAACTTGGACTCCATAGTTGGGTACCCCAATACCATTCCCAAAGAGACTCATAAATGGTTGCCAAAATTCACTGGAAACAATGTGGTTACACTAGAAGACCACCTATATGCAATAGGTGTGGCCTTGTTGAATGAAGGTGTGGAACATGAAGACGTTGTGATGAGGCTATTAGCCATGTCTCTTGATGAAGATTATCATAGATGGTTCATAGGAATACCTAACAATCATTTGTCATCTTATGATGATTTCGTTAAATCACTTACAAGTAGATTATCTACAAAGAAAAATGGTGGAATCCCTGTCTGGTTGAAGGAAGGCCCAACATGTAGTCCATTGAGATGGATTCCCAGGGCCTGTCGAAAGTAGGTAGATGGGTGTACTTGCCTTGTTTCTTAATGGTCAATTTTCCAATGGCACAGGCCGTGCAGGACCTAATATACTTGCTAACATCCTGTTGAATTTTTGGCCAATAGAAATGTTGATGCAACACTACCACTGTCTTTTCTACGCCGAAGTGTCCTACCACTCAACTATAGTGAGCTTCCCAAATTAGCTTCACTCACTTGATGGGATGTAGATATGGCCCAGATGCCACAACAACCCGTCCTAAAGATGGAAATCAATGACAATTTTGTTTGTGCCTAGCATATTGTAGGTAGTGGCGAAGTCAAGATATCTCTCGTAGAGTTGGGGCCATCCGGAGGTCTCATGGTCATAGGAGTGTAGCACCATGGTTAGTGTTGCAGCTAGAGGTCTATTGAGGCAGTCAGTGACACAATTGTTGCTCCTTGTCTTATACTTGATGTTGAGATGGAATTGTTGCAAGTATGTGGACCACTTCTGATGGTGGTCATTCTGCAATTTGCCTTGTGTTTGCATGAACTAGAGAGGCTTGTGATCAGTGTGGATGACCGTCTCCTTCCTAAGAATGTAATGCCTCCACTAGCGACAGGCTTGTACAATGTAGTACATTATTTTTCGTAAGTAGGGTACTTACAGACGATATTTGATAGTGTCTCACTTGATAGGCCACGAGATGTCTATGATGAGTGAGAATTGCGCCCACAACATAGTCTGAAGCATCTATCTCAATCTCAAAAGGTTGTTGCAAGTCAGGTAATGAGAGCACTGGGTCTGAGCACAAGCGTTGCTTCAAATCATCAAATGCTTTATGTTGTGACTGGCCCCGCGCGAACTTTGTCTTGCCATCACCCCTCGTCACTTGGTTAATGTCCCATGCAATATGGCAGAATCCCAACACGAACATGCGATAGAAATTGGCAAGGCCTAAGAAGCTTCAAAGCTTAGTGAGTGTGGTCGGGATTGGTGAGTCACAAATGACCTGGATCTTGGTTGGATCGACATGCACCCTATGCTCATCAACAATGTAGCCTAGGTACTGGACCCTATTCATGCCAAAGGAGCATTTTTCCAAATTTGCATATAGCTTGTGTTGTCGCGGAGTGTGCAGAACCTACTAAATATGTTGCAAGTGTTTCGCCCAACTCTTGCGGAAGATGAGGATGTCATCCAAACACACCACCACAAAATAATTGGTGGGACTAAGAAGCTTCGAAGCTTAGTGAGTGTGGTTGGGATTGGCGAGTCATGAATGACCTGGATCTTGGTTGGATCGATATGCACCCTATGCTCATCAACAATGTAGCCTAGGTACTGGACCCTATTCATGCCAAAGGAGCATTTTTCCAAATTTGCATATAGCTTGTGTTGTCGCGGAGTGTGCAGAACCTACTAAATATGTTGCAAGTGTTTCGCCCAACTCTTGCGGAAGATGAGGATGTCATCCAAACACACCACCACAAAATAATTGGTGAAAGGCCGAAAGATATTGTCCATCATCCTCATGAAAGTTGTTGGGCATTCGTCAAGCCAAAGGGCATGGCCAACCATTCAAAAAGACCTTCTTTGGACTTGAAGGCAGTCTTCTGTACATCGGTTTGCTCTATTGGAATTTGGTGGTAGTCGAACTTCAGATCAATCTTACTGACGTATTTGGCCCCCTTGAGTTGGTCAAGGAGATCTTCAATTTGGGGGATTGGGTATTGGTTCCTGGCTATGATTTTATTTAAGGCCCGATAATCAATGCAGAGTTGCCAAGCTCGTCTTTCTTCTGCACAAGCACGATTGGGCTTCCACAAGGTGATGAGCTTGGTTGGATGTACCTCTTTTCGAGCAGCTCTTGGATATAACACTTGATTTCCTCATTTTTTGACAGAGAGTGGCGATAGATTGGCCCATTGGGTAGTGGTGTGCCTGGGGTTAGATCGATTGAATGCTTGACCTAACAGTGCAGAGGTACCCCAATGGGTGAGGAGAAGATATCTTTTTAGTCTTTCGTGACCTTATCCACCTGCTTTTGTTGCATGGAGAGACCTATCGCAAGGGCCATGCATATGGATGCAACCTTCCACTCACTTTGAGCACGAATCATGAAGAAGACAAACTTCTCGATATGAGAGATAACCTTCCTACATTGCTTGGTAGAGATCAAGGAAATGGCAGTAGGTGGGACTACCTTGGGTATCCTGTACAATTTCCTGTCCAAAGTAATAATAACACTACTAGGCCTAGACTCATATACAACATGACATTTCCATAAATAAGGTTGACCCAAAAGAACATCACAAACTTCAAGGGGGGCGACATCACACAATACCTCATCTTTGAAAGGCTTGATGTCGTAGGGAAGGCGACATTGTTGGCTGACACGGAGATCGCTCCCTTGGCGAAGCCATACAACGATGTATGGTTGTGGGTGCGGTGTTGTCGACATAGCCAACCGCTTGACGACCTCTGTTGAGATGAGGTTATTCTGGCTACTGCTATCAACGATGAAGTGCAGTGGAGTACCCTTCACCCACATATGTGAATGAAAGAGGCGCTCACCTTCCTCTGGATCATCAGATTCTCCCGGTTGGATCTTGGTGGTAGTAACAATGGCACTGGGTTTTGCGTCAATGATTTGTCTCCCTTTTGTTGGTTCTGACTCAGAATCGAAACCCACATATGATTCAAAGGCTTTCACCTCAGCCACCAATGACTGCTTTGAGCGGTATTTAGTGGTGTTATGCCAGGGGCTCTTATGGAACTCGCACCACTTCTCACTGTCTTTATTTATCTTCACATTGTCCTTCTTTTTGGTGGCTTAGATTGGTTGTCCTGAGGTTGTCCATCCTTGCTCTGTCCTTTGTTCTGTGGATTGGGGTTGCCTTTGCCCTGCTTCTGCTGTGAGGGGTTCACAAACCCAAACTGTCATGTATTTTGTCTAAGCTTCTGCTCGATTTTGACAACATATTGATAGGTCTCACCCAAGGATGAGATGTCCAAAAACTCCATTTCTATCTGGATGTATCTATGCAGACTATCGTGGTACTTGAGCACCAGATGTCGCTCAGATTCTTTGATACCCAGCTTGGTGCACAAGGTATGGAAGACATTGGTGAACTCTGGCACTGTTTGGTCCCTTTCCTGCCACAGTGTGGTCCGTCCTGTATATACGTCTTCGTAACTTCTAACAGGGTAGTATTGTTCCTTAATAACATCCATGAAAGAACCCCAAGTGGGTGTGACTACAAATAATGTAGATTCCTCTGTTGCCTTTTGCTCGCAGAAAGTCTCCCACCAATCTTTGACATTTGGGACGACCTTAAGGAGTGAAAATGTAATATTTTCTCTATCGAAAAAGTTATGGACATAAAATTACCCTTCTAGAAGGTTTAACCATTTATCTACAACATCCACATCTATTTGAACTTCAAATATAGGAATATCAAAATTGATTTGTACCTTGAAGGGGGCAGCGCCTCCGGTCGAGGAAGATGCGTCGCCTGTTAGCAATCGTCGAAAAATTTGCGAAAAATTATTCATCATCTTATTCCTCTGTCACGTGAGGGGGCTTCCTCGAGCAACAAGTTAAAGGGATCTCCTGCCCCATCGTCTCTCTTTTCTTCCCCCATGGGCGGTTGTTGGGTTCGGTGAGGCTGATCTTACAAAGGCTCAACTGGTTCGAGTCCCAAATGATTATACCTTGACCTCGTTGAGGACATGCATAGAGAAACAAATGAAGAGAAGACCACTCTGATACCACTGATACAGATTTATGAGTGGAACGAAATGAAACACAAAACAATAACATTAACACAAAGATACAATGAAACTTAACTTCTATTCAATAAAGAAATCTTTTGAAACTGTAAAATGTAGAATGAAACAATCTTGTTCGAATGGTGGTAGCTAATCTCTGAGAAGAGACGTGGTGGCTATGCACATTTGCCTGAGCACGTTACAATGAGGCCTCCAGGTTTTTTTAGCATCAAGAAGTAATCAGAAAACCCTATACATCCAAAAACCTAACCCTAGGAGATGAAGTGCCAAAAATCATGTGGGCCCCGATGGGGTAAGTTGGTACATCAACTTCTCGAGGTCGTAACTTTTGCATACGATCTATTTTTTAGGTGCACGATAGCTCGTTGGAAAGGTCTATCTGAGGACTATACATGTTGTTGTCACACTTTGACTTTATCTATAGTGTGATTGTGGCGAGCCCAAAAAACGTTGTTGAGGGCCTCAAAACGACCCTGCAAGTTTAGGACCCGAAAAGCTAGAAAAAAATTGCCAAGATGAAAACTGTATGTGATGTAGTTGGAATAGGTGGTTGCCCACCGATATCCACATGGATCACTCCCATACCTAAATTTGGCAAATTGTATAAGGTCTTTGAGCATTGTTTATTTTGAAAAGGGGGGATTCGATGCACATGTTTGGGTGGTTCTTTTACTAGATCTAGCCTACTTGGCATGATATTGTGACTTGTGGACCCTTGGAGGGCGTACTTCTTTGTCTTTACAAGACCTAGACAAGTGAAAGTTTGATCATGAAGGAAAAAGGTCACTTGGACCTTCATTTGGGGCATGAAGCCCACACGTTGGATGATGCGCCCCCTTCTCTTTGGACACATGGAAGATGAAAGTTGCCTTTGGAGGCATGAGAGGACACATTGGAGGAGGTT
>SNQJ01S0081306.1:8130-22564 GCA_010110895.2 Picea sitchensis
AAACCTGTGGTGAGCGAGAGTAAGTCAGTCCCCCCTGTGCCTTATAGTGCTCTGTTACCCAAACCCCTACCCGAACCACCTATTGATCTACCCGGTTCTGTGACCACAGATGTGGAAATTGCTAAACCCGTGGCCAAAAGGCCTAAAGACAAACCTAATGCGAATTCTAAAGGTAAGAAGAAGGCCCAGTTAATCTCTCGCATGGCAAGAAACAAACCGAAAGTTCCTGTCAACCCCGACCCTATCATGGTGAGTGAAGATTCTGACTCAGAGATTGAACGCTACCTGGCAAGTGAGTATCCCTATTCAGAAGGTCTGTGTGATAAACCCGCATATGATTTCATGAAGAACCTACCACCTTGTTTGAAAAATGATCCTAATTATCCTAGCATCAAAATGCCTTGTGAAACCCCTGGTGACTCGTCGAAACCCTCTCCTGCTCTAGCCGAACCAGCTGCTCCACCATGTGATCAGTGTGGCTCGTGGTTGGAAAGGTATTACCTCGATGTGCCAATGCTGCAGTCCAGAATTCATGCTCTGGAGGATCAGGTTGCAAAGCTCACCAGTCAAAAAGCGAAGATGCCATCCACTGATAAGAAACAACGAACAACTGGTTCGATTTTGTTTAAGAACGTGGAGTCGGCAACAACATTCGTCAATTCAAAATTGGCGTAGCTCGATCAACCTCACTGGTATGATTATCACCTGTTTATATGACAAACTCATAAACTCTGTTTCCACCATGGATTTTTTTTGACACATAAGCATGCATTTTTGTGTATAATTTTGTTTTGATAAATTTAATTTCATTATCGTTTTAAGTTTTGATTGGATTTGGCTTTTATTCGAGTGATCTCGAGATAGATTTGATTTGTTTTAATTTGGCTTCAATTGAATGCTCTGTTGCTTATCGAAGTTGTTAATATTTTCTAAACACAGGCTGTTTCTGGTATTTCGATTTTGTACACAGTCAATGTCTCGCTTTGAATTGGTTATGTTTTATACGATATGGTTGGCAATAATAGTTAAATGTTATGATTTTATGTTCCATGTTATTTTGACCAGTTCGAATGCCATTCGATATCTTTCTGTTAATATGTAATCAATTTGTGAATAGATACGAATCAATAGCTATTATACTCAACCAATCGATTCGCATTTTTTTGACTGTGTAATTAGCCCGATCCATATTTCAACAAACATATTGTTTAAATTGATTTGGGAATGAATGCAATTATGCCCAGGACTACGATTTGTTTCTTTTTTTAACTCAGTCACAATTTGATTCGATTCTTGCCCAGTTTACGATTATCACCTCTGTCGATCTGTTGATGGTTGTGATCGTTATTTTTGGGTCGTGTCTGTTGATTGTATGACACTCAGCGACCAAAGACTATGGCAAAGTTTGTGGATACTGTTATGCATGTTTCATTTTGACTATAGTCGTAACAGTTTGGTATTTGATTAACACAATGTGAATTTTATGCACAGCCGTAACCAATCGATTGTGATTGTGTTCGATTATAACTATATCGATTTTGAATACGATGCGATTTACTTGTAATTGAATTTGGATATGAAACAGTGTGGTTATTATTTGACCCGATTTAATGGCAATTTAAAAATAGAGCATTCTTATCCTGTTTCGATTGCATCCTTTTCGATTTGGTTTGATTTGAATGATAAATTTGCTTGAACCATTAGTAATTCGATTTTAAATATTAAAAGAAAATTAAATTGAATTGTTTTAAAAAGATTTCATTTGATTTTTATCTGATTCTATATGCTATTTCAGACTAGCTACAGAATCAGATGATTCTGTAGCTAAGTCTGTAGGATCAATTTTTTAGTGTTTTGTTACTGAAATATCTTTCTAATTGGATATTTGTGTCCTATTGCAGGTAAATTCGAATTGCAGTGGAGTTTATGAGCAGTTAGGGGAGATCTCAAAGATTTTAATGGCATTTTGATTTCCTAGTTTAGTTGATTTTGGGATTTTTCCCTGATTATGTAAAACTGTTTGATGTTATCCACAGGGATGTTTTACCCTGTGGAGGAACTTATATATACTTATGATTTTTTTAATAAGGTTCATCCTCATTCGTGGGAGAACAAGGATATGAAGTTCCAATACAAACTGAAGAAGAATTTAGTGTTTTGTCACAGCTTTAGCTTCTCAATATATCAATGTTTCTGTTTCATGTTGTGTATATCAATTTGTTTATGATTTATGACTACTTTAGCTATCTAGATCATATGCAAATGATATAATTTAATCACAGTAATTCATATCTAGTTTCTTCCAAATATATAAAAGACATAACAATTGTTAATTCAGTTTGTGAATGACAGGTTTATCTTCTTCATTGATTGAATTATCAAATATAAGTTTCTTGCATAACAGGTTTCCCTTATTGTGAAAATTTATAATCATAAGATTGTTATAATCTTTTATGTCTTGTTTGTCCTGTTAACAACTCAAAGAGCAGCACAGCAGATCGTTTACGAGAAGCTTTTGGACCAATCCGGTGCGAGTTTACTTCCGTCGAACAGCTTCAGAGTCATCACACACAGGATAAATTAGGAGTGCTTCCAGGTAAGTGAGTCTTTTCTTTGCTGTTTTCATTAAGTAGTTTAGTTTAGAAATAATTTCAATTAGATTTATATTAGGTTGTTTAATTTCAATAATTACATTAGATCATTTAATTTCAGTAGTTTTATTTCTTTTTCATAAAATATAAAAATAAAAAAACATATCTTGCTGTCTTAGGGCAGAAAACACATGAGTTTTGCAGGTTTTAATTAAATCTGTAGAGTGTTTATAATGTACGTTTGTGAATAAGTAATATTGCAGCTGGTAATTAGATAGTTGATTTGAGTTATTATGATAGTAATAAGTAGATTGTATATAATAGTAAGAATAGTTGTATTTAGTTTTAGTTTATTTAGTAGTTTGTTTTAATTAGATCAGTGTAATAATTAGTTTGTTTGTTTTTAGTTAGTTCGTTTATTTCCTTTTTAATTTTAGTCAGATTGTTTTAGTTAGTTTTAGTATTAGTTAGTTTAGATAAGTTTCTCTTTGGTTTTCTTAAAAGACCTTAGAGCGACCAACGGAGCCGTTAAACTCGTCAGGGTGGTCCATTCCAAACGGCTTGGGTTATTTAGACAACCCCGGACCGGTTCCACTCTCTTAGTTGATGGACGGACTGTTTCGCCCGTCAAAAAATCTGCAAGTCACATTGCAGGAATTTAACAAAAGGGAAGTAGATTTTGTTGGACCGATTAATCCAGCAAAAAGAATATCAGGAGCCAGGTACATAATTACTGCAACCGACTACGTGATGAGATGGGTAGAGGCAGAGCTAGTTACAAATTACATCACGGAGATATTTGTGCAGTTCTTATTTGAAAATGTAGTTACAAGGTTTGGGTGTCCTAAAATACTTGTGAGTGATTAAGGGACTGAATTTTTGAACAATACAATTGCAACATTGACGAAGGAGTTCCAGATTCATCATCAAAAGAGCACCATGTATCACCCTCAAGAAAATGAAACTATGGAGACATTCAATAAGATATTGGAGAATGCATTGACAAAGATAAGTAATGTAGGAAGAGATGATTGGGATTTAAGGATTTATGCAGTGCTATGGGATTATAGAAATACATGCAAGAAGTTGACAGGTTAGACACCCTTTAGATTAGTGTATGGTCAAGAAGCAATCATGCCTATGGAGTTTATTATACCAAGTATGTGTTTTTCTATGATGATATAACTTACAGATGCCAATGCAATATAAAAACAACTATAAATAGTTAATGTCACAAGAAGAAGACCGATTTGTAGCAGGGTTTCATAAACAAGTATAGAAGGCTCATGAAAAAGCGTGGCATGACAGACACATAAAGTAGATGAAGTTCGAGACAAGAGATTTAGTACTTCTCTATGACAGTAATTTCTTACGACACCCTGGAAAGTTTAGGATGCACTATATAGGGCCATAGGTGATCAAATATGTGACAAAAGAAGATGTTGTTCAGTTGGAAACACTGAATGGAGAAATGGTGGAAGGATTAGTAAACAATAGTCGACTGAAAATGTATAGGGAAAACCATGCTTTTGTGCACTATTCACAACACACCGAACATGTACCATAAAACTTGTATCATAGTGTACTATAGAAAGAGAAGGACAAAAAAATAAAAGAAAGAAGTGAGAAAAAAGGGAAAATCTCAAGAATGATTCAGGGAAGAAGTAGAAAGTTGAAGAGTGAATCAATGTTCAAGGAGTTCAAAAAAACAAGTAAAAAGGATAAGCAGGAACATTTTGCAGAAGAGAAAGACATAAGAAAAAGGGTGCATAGATGGAGGAATAGAGTTGTGCAGAAAGGAGATCGTGTAAAGAAAGGAGACCATGCAAATATCAGTTAAGAGCATTAAAGATGAAATATGATGATTAAAGAGTATTAAAGAGGAAACATGATGGGAAAGTGCAATTATGAGGAAACATCATGTCAAAATGGTGGGGACACGTAGTAATAAATGGAAAGTACCGCAAAAGATTGTAACGAACTAACATATCTAGAAGAAGATACAATGAAGGATTTGGAATTAATGCAAGATTAAGGAAAGCATTGAATGTAGAGCACTAGTGGATTAGATGACAATTTTTGGCATGAAGTGTTGGTCCTAAGGTCTACACCTAACAACTAAAAGGAAAATCTAGGCCACCTCAAGTTTGTAATGACTGTTTTTTACAAGTAGGTTTTGTTGGTAAGCTTAAAGATAGGTTTTCAAAGAGGGTACTCTAGTAGGATAGGCCACACAGTATAAAACTAGGTTCTCCTTTGCTAATGGTATGGGTGTTAAATGAAAATCGGGGGTGTGAAAAGACAAACACAGAAAATAACAACAAGCAATGCAATGACTCACTTGTTGTGTGAAAACTAAGACCTAAAATAATATCTCAAGACTTAGACAAACATCTAGATGCAAATCATTCAACAGGTTGCAAAATAGTGGATCTTTAGCTAAACAATAGCTGTATGACAGGTTGCATAATCAACAAGAGATAAACTAAAACAATACCTGAAAGAATAAGAAAATGTACATCACACACATCACAAAATATCCATTCAAGATAAGAATCAACACATAAGGATTTGAGTAAAAGAACACAACTGTCATCAACATATATTCACTAGGTAGAAAAATTTACAATTAACTGAGAAGGTCCAATTCCTCTGATGCTTCTACTTTCCTTCCAAAAAATCCCCACCCATCAAACATACAAATACTGCATATTTAACATAGTTTCACAGGTTCTCGCCCATCTGGGGGATGGGACCTAACTCTAGATAACTAATCGTAGAACAAATAATTAACTTAACTAAAACATTTGCATGGAGTACAACATGTATACTTCACACTAGACTTAAGCAACAAGAGTGGTTCTTATCATACATAGAATACCACTCATTTATTTAATCTAACAGAATGTTGGAATTTATTAATTGAAAACTACTACTCTCCCTGAGACTAAACTGATGCATGCCCTGGATGAACTGTGATTGGTAGAAAAACTAGGAGTGAAAAAATATGGTTCTGTGTCGAGTCCTGGCATGCCTGCATGATGTTTGATGATTCTGGAGGGTAACCGGCTGTATGAGCATAGCTTCACTTGATCTTCTTCTTCATTGAATTTTTGTAGCGTTCTGTAATTGAGACCGAGACATAACTCTCTGTCTGTAACAGGGCCTTGGATGTTAAGTGCACTTTGTTTTGACTCGTCAGTTTCCATCTTTACTTTCGAAAAGATTTGCTGGAAAGGTCTTCGACCAAAAGTTCATGGAGGGAGATGTGGAATCAAGCGTATAGTAGGAGATGATATGAGTGGATGTGGACTATGTGGATGCAGATGAAATGGAGAGAGGAACCAAGAACGTGAGTGGAGGTGAGTGGAGGTGAGTGGAGGTGATGCCGAATGACATGCTGGCAGGATTAGTGAGTGGAAGTGAGTAAAGGAGAGATGGCACATGGTGAGAGGGGAGGTATTGGGAGGTGGTCTGGAAGGATTCTAGAGGGGCGGGTTAGGTGGTAAGTGAATNGGGGGGTCTGAAATCTTGAGGATGTGCCATGTTAGGTGGGCCCAAGTGCGGGGAAACCGCTTTTCCAGACACCCCCACCGTTAAATGTAGAAAGGTACGGGGGTCCAAAAAAATGTGAGGATCATCGATCTGGGAGATGGGGATGTCGCTGATGGGGATGTGCGTAGGAGTTAGGCACCCTGCGAAAAAAAATCATGTCTTTCATACTTTGTACCCTAAATTCCATGGGAACTGTCGATCTTACATCAATGTTGGATCTTCATCGTCCATCGAGTCAGCGCATCCATCTGTATGTATTTCGAGTCTGACATGTCCTGCTCTAATTCAATGGTAGATTCTATGGAATATTACTAGGCTTTCACTGGATTTATCAGACCTGGATATCTCCTATATAAACAAAAACTTGGTGGACCTTCATATCTCCATTAGTGGAAAAATTATGGCACACATTCGAAACTCAAACTAGACATGTGATCCTCTTTCAAGAAAGCAAAAAGATGGTGAAAAATAAGCAAAGACAAGAAGGGGCCATGAAGTTGAATGATTAAGCAATGGGGAACGAGCTAAGAAAGCAACCACAAAATGCAGGATGGATGGATGTATAGGGAAAGGAATGGAAAAAGGGCAGGGATGCAGACCTAGGTTATAACATTGGCTCCAACTGGGGATAGCTCGTCCCTGTGAGGTGCTAAGAACTGTAGATCAGTGCCTTGGGATTAAATAACTTGGTCCCACCTTCCTTCTCTTACCTCTGTTTTTGTCTTACAACCATGTGTATCTACTACTGTCTCTCAGCCATGCATCTTATTGAACTGAAAAATGAAACTACACCCCAATGCTTTGTTGGGATATGGAGTCTTTATTCACACACAACTAACTAATCAAATGCAAAAATAAAGGAAAGCATCTATGGTACAAGAGGGACCTTCCCTCATCCTTAAACAAAATGGTGTTTCAGGAAGCGCCCATTTACTGGGCCTCCAAATATCTCTGCATCATCTACATTGTGCAAGATAAATGTGTTATTGTACTGAACCTACACCGCCTTGAAAGGGCCAAACGAGATGTTGTTGAACTTACTGTGCTTGGACTTTTCATCCCTTCTGGCATCCCACCTCAAGACCAGGTCACCTTCTTGAAATATTTCCTTCTTGGATTTCTTGTCAAAGGGTGATTTGATCTTGTTCTAGTATGGCTCGGTCCTTTGATCCAGTTCTTCTCTCTTTTTTTGAACCTCTATAATATGGAAGATTCTCCTTTGAACGTCATTTGGCTCCTCAATCTCTTCCTGTAAGAATTTTAGGACTGGTATACCAAGATAAGTGGGAAAAAGAATGTTTATTCCATAAACAAGAAGAAATGGCAAGGTTCCCAAAGACTTCTTGGTGTTGATTTTGTCAGCCCACAAAGCATACTTGAGTTTAAAGTTCCAGAATTTCTTATTTTCATTCAACTTCTTGATAATCCCGATGAGAGTTTTATTTGATGATTCTGGCAAACCATTCCCCTAAGGGTAATAGGGTATGGAATGTGTCAAGGAAATGCTAAGACTACCACAAAAGTCAATCATGGATTTGAACTTGAATTATTGGGCATTGTCTGTCACAAGATTGTTGGGGCAGCCAAATCTAGCAAAAATATCAGTTTCCAGGAAATTCATGATCACCTTGTCAGTGGCATTCCTTGTGGGCACAACCTTGATCCACTTGCTGAAATAGTCCATGGAAGTGAAAATCCACTTGTGTTGCCCACTAGAGGGTGGATTTATTTCTCCTATGAAGTCTAACCCCCATTTCTGAAATGGACCACTAATAGTGATAGGCTTTAGGGGTAGTGATAGTAACTTCAATTTTCCTGCAAATATATGACATTCATTGCAGGTCCTGACAGTAGCAAATACATCAAAGAAAAGGGTGGGCCAGTAGTACCCTTCCCTTAGGATGTTGAGAGTTGTGGCCTTCTAGTGCTAGTGTCCTCCACATACTCCTCTATGCATTTCTATTGTGACTTGTTTGGATTCATTTTCATCAAGGAATTTTAATAGGATGCTAGCAAGATCCCTCCAATACAAGTTCTGGTTTGAACTGCAGAATTTGAAAACCTTCAATTTGAGAGACCTGGCCTTTGTCTTCTTCACATCTGGTGGAAATTCCAAATGTTGTAGAAAATAAATGATGTTTCTATACCAAGGTGAAGAGGAGTAATTTTCAAATACTTACAAGCTGTCTTGTCCAGGCTGTATGATGGGTGTATCTGATTGGGTGAAGATTTGATGCAATTCTAGCACCTTACAGTTTGATTTTGATAACAATTTGGAAAGTCCTTGTCCCTTGATCATCTTGGTGGGTTGTATGTGTAGGTCATACTCCAATAGTTTGATGATCCACTTCCCTCTTTTCCCCTCACTGTTTGGATGGACTAGAATCTCTTTGACACTGCTGCTAGGAACAAAGGTTGTTATGATAGACTGTAACACATAAACCCTGAAGTATTTGAGTGAGTTGACTAGCGCATAAGCCTGCTTCTCTAGTATATCATACTTCAGTTCAACATCTCAGAGAGATCTACTAAAAAAGGCTATGGGTTGTTCATTCCCTTCTTCATTTTTCTGCAGTAGCACAACAATAATGATCTCCTCTAAAGAAAAAGAGAATATGAAGAAATCTTTGGTATAGTCAGAGCTGGCTAATATAGGGGCTTCAAATAAATCCTACTTCATCCTTTGGAATGTTTATTTTTCCTCTAGTGACCATTTTACCACAACATCTTTCTTCAACATGTTAGTGATAGGCTTCATAATTTCAGGAAATTTTGGCACAAAACGTCTGAGGAAGTTTATCTTACCAATAAAAGACTGGACAACCTTTTTATATCTAGGGATCTAAATCTATTGAATGGAACAAACCCTCTTTGGATAAATTTTTATACCTCTTGCTGATATGATGTGGCCCAGGAGCTTTCCTTCTAGCATGGAAAAGTTAGACTTCCTATAATTCATATATGTTCCATATCTTCTGCATTTCTTGAAAACCTGCTCCAGATGCCGCAAATGTTCATCATCAGACTTGGAGAAAATGATGATGTCATCCAAGTATATAACCATAAATTTGTATTCCCCCCCCCACGAAATCTATGTCCATGGCCCCCTGAAAAGTGGCCCCTGCGTTCATCAGCCTGAAAGGCATCTTATTGTACATGAATGTTCCCCATGGGGTGGTGAATGTTGTATTTTATTTATCTTCCTCACACACTGCTATCTGGTTATAACCAGAGTATCCATCTAACAAGGAAATTATGTGTGCACCTACCACCCTCTGTAAAATATGATCCATCTCGGGGAGGGGGTAATTTTCCTTCAGAGAACACTTGTTGAGATTTCTGAAATCAACACACAAGCGTATCTCCCCATTTTTCTTCCTTACAGGTACTAAGTTGGCCACCCAGTTTGAGTACCTCAATGGTACAATAATATTGGCATCCAAAATTATTTTCATCTCTTTCTCAATTATGGACATTAAAATGGGATTAAATTTCTGAATCTTCTCTTTGAATGGCTTGGATCCAACCTTTAGAGGGATCTTGTTCTGGATGATGTCAGTGTCAAAAGTATTCAAATATTCATAGGACCATGCAAAAACGTCAGCAAATTTTTTTATGAGACTGACATACATGTCCTTTTGTTCTACAACTGTTGCTTTGGACAACTTGGTGATCTTGGGATTCTTAGTGGTCCCAATATTGCAATCTATTATCTCTTCTTCCTGAAACTTCATGGAAGCTCCTCTGTAGACATCGTTACTATCAAACAACCTTTCCAATGGAACTAGTCCCCTTGGAATGTGATTGGTTTTCAGCTCCACAATATCATGACTAGTTACTATCTTCAACATATGAGATGTTTGTTGATCTTCTAATTCCTCATTTTTGCCTTCTTGACTTTCTTGATCAATTGAGATATTGGAGAATTCATCAATGGTGTGTAGAAATATTTGCAGCTCTATATCATCACTAAAGACTTGCCAATACTTTATGTTGTATGGTATGGCTATTCTATGCCTGATTTCCACCTGATATTTAATATTTGGGCCAATGGGAGGCCTGAAAGTGATGGAAGCTAAGGCCAAAGAATTTGCCTTTTGATTCCGCTCTCTGTGAATGAAGGAAATGTTAAATGCTAAAAATAAATTATCAATCAGATCACATACCTCATTTTTGTATTGCTTGATCCTTTGTTGTTTAGCTTGATATATGTTCCTAACTTGATTCATGACTAACTAAGAATCACCAAAAATTGTTATAAAGTTAGTGGCCATGTCTTTGGCAGCCCTCAATCCTAGTACCATAGCTTCATATTCAGATATATTGCTAGTAGTTTCAAACTCCAGCTTATAAGAGAGTGTTATCACCTCTTGTGAAGGGGAAATGAGGAGTATACCTGCCCCAGATCCCTCCTTTGATGAAGAGCCATCGAAATGCATTTTCCATACATTGCTTTGTTGACCTGTCAGTGGCTGACCTTTGCATTGGCTAACTGATATTTCAGGTTCATCATCATTTAAATGAAAAAAAGATGAAACGATCTCATCCTCAACAACATAAATGGGGTGATTTCTAGGGTTATGATGATCACTGACAATGTAAGATAACCTTACCTCTCTGTATAGCCTCCTATTTTCTCCTCCAAACACAGGGATGGTGGCATAAGTGAGGTCCATTTGTAATGATCCTCCAACCTTTTTAGCCCAAGTTTTGGATAAGAGCATACCAAATTTTGGGGGAATGGCAGCCACAACAATCTCCATCACTACACTCTTCATTGGTAATAGTGACAAAGAAACTACCATATCTTTTATCAGTCCCAGACATTTTACTTTCTTAGAATCAAAGAAGTACAGGTCTTGGTAAGGTTTGGTGATCTACAGACCTAGTTCTTCCATAACAACTTTGGGCATGACATTGTGTGAGGCTCCTGAGTCCATGAGACAATTATGCAGGATCTTTTCACGAATATTTAAAGATATATAGAATGGTGGAGAAGCATCAGAGCCATCCTCAATGTGTGGACCCAAAGTAATGGTTGGGTTTTCATACTACAGACTAATTACATAAGAAGATACACTAGAAGTAGTTGGTTGCAGAACTTTCATAATAGATTTTTTGAAAGGTTCATTCTTCATCAATTCTATCAAAGGCATAGGGATATTGATCTTACTTAACTCATGTTCTAGGATGAAAGAGGCTGGTGGCCTATCAAATTCCTTGATTTCAGGGGCTACATGTTTAGGTGAAGGAGATTGTTGAGTTTTAGATGACATACCTTTATTTGGATTAGGCTTGGGAGGAACTTCAACCTRTTTGTTATGAKCAGAGGTAGTGGCTTTGGGAGCCCCTGATCTTGTCCTCAAATCATATTTCTTCTGGGGTTGGCCTTGAATAACTCCCTCTTTCCCTATCTGATTATCAAACTGATTTGATAGTTGTGCTACCTCATATTCTTACTGTGTTAGGTGGCTGGTATAATAATCTGTTTCATTGAAAATCACAACAACATCATCCATGAAATCACTATCTGTATCCATCTCCTCAATCTGATTATTTTGGAAAGGAGACACTACCCTTTGATCATCACCATTTATCCTTTCTCTCTGCATTATTTGAGGGGCATCATTAGGCCTTCTAAATTTGTTTGGATTTCTATTTTCGACCCCTTGAAAATCTTTGTTTGGCTGTTTAGATTCCCACTTCAGCTTAGCTATTTCAGATGTCAGATCCTTCAAAGTTTTTGTCATTTCATCAAGTTTGGGATCAGATGTGGCTGGGCTAGAGGAGGTAAGGGAATCCTCTCTATATTTCTTCTTATCTTTATCAGATCTGGTCTTTAACCTGTCTGATGCGAAGATATTGGATTCAGATCTTCTCTCCCTTAGCAGAAGGGATAAATCTACATCAAATGCATTGGCATAATTGATCTTGGCAGAGGCTTCAATTGGTTTTATCTCATCTAGGATTCTACAATACATCTTATTGAATCTCTTGGTGAAGTCTGAAATAGATTCACCATTCTTTCTCTTTAGAGCCCCAAACTCAGTGATATAGTAGAGATAATCTCTCCTATATCCCCATTGCTTTATGAAAGATTCATCTAATGCCTCAATGTCTACAATGGAGGTTGGAGGAAGAACCCATAACCATTTCCTTACTTCCCCATCCAGACTCTGCACAAAAAACCTCATCCACACATCTTCATAGTCAATGTTAAATTTGTCTGCAAAACTGTAAAAGGATACTAGATGTTCCTCGATAGTGACATCAGCTTCCCTATTATATCTTGGTAAAGATTTCATGTAATCTATGGCTGGGAATGCATGTAATTCTACTGGTAGAACTAGGGGCGCATATCTAGCACCAATTATGACATCCATCCTATTAGCAGCCATGGCTTGGGAAATAGGAATCTAAAGATTTATGGGAGCTATAGGGGTGGATGTTAGATTGGATGATGAAGTAGAGTCTAGAGTTGAATATGTCTGAGGTTCCTTGGAATTGTGATTCTCAGGGCTAACAAATTCAAGCTACTGGTGATGATGAAAGGAAGTAGACTCTTTGTGAACAACGTTTCCATTGAGGGGGAGGTATATCTCTAAGCTACATTGGATTTACTTAATTTCCTTTCTGGCTCAGAAACTACTATGTCCTTCTCAGGGTTATGATGAGCCTTGGTGGATTTACTGTGTTTAGATTTGGATATGTTGAGTCCTTTTCTAGATGCCAATATTTCTTTTATAAATTCTACTCAGTGGAGTCTCCAGGTGAAAGATGGTAGTTTGTCTATGTCTGATCTTTGTTCACCATCAAAGTTCAGAGCTGATCAATGTCGTTCTCACAGGGAAAGATATTTTGTTACTCTTTTCCCTGACAACGACGCTAGAATATGTTGGTCCTAAGGTCTGCACCTGACTACTAAAGGGAAAATCTAAGCCACCTCAAGTTTTTAATGACTGGTTTTTACAAGTAGGTTTTGTTGGTAAGCTTAAATATAGGTTTTCAAAGAGGGTACTCTGGTAGGACAGGCCACACAGTATAAAAGTAGGTTCTCCTTTGCTAATGGTATGGGTATTAAATGACAACTGGGGGTGTGAAAAGACAAACAAAAAAAATAACAATAAGCAATGCAATGAATCACTTTTTGTGTGAAAACTAAGACCTAAAATAATATCTCAAGACTTAGATAAACATTTAGATGCAAATCATTCAACAAGTTGAAAAAATAGTGGATATTTCGTTGAAGAATAGTTGTATGACATGTTGCATAATTAACAAGAGATAAACTAAAATAATAGCTGAAAGAATAAGTAAATGTACATCGCACACATCACAAAATCTGCATTCAAGATAAGAATCAACACGTAAGGATTTGAGTAAAAGAACACAACTGTCATCAACATATATTCACTAGGTAGAAAACTTTACAATTAATTGAGTAGGTCCAATTGCTTTGTTGATTCTACTTTCCTTCCCAAAAATCTCCACCCCTCAAACATACAAAGACTGCATATTTAACAGAGTTGCAGAGGTTCTCTCCCATCGGGGGGATGAGACCTAACTCTGGATAACTAATCGTAGAACAAATCATTAACTTAACTAAAAAATTTGCATGGAGTACACCATGTATACTTCACACTGGACTTAACCAATAAGATTGGTTCTTATCATACATAGAACACCACTCATTTATTTAATCTAACATAATCCCGGAATTTATCAACTGAAAACTACTATTGTCCCTGAGACTGAACTGACGCATGCCCTGGATGAACTGTGATTGGAAGAAAAACTAGGAGTGACAGAACAAGTTTCTGTGTCAAGTCCTGGCATGCCTGCATGATGTTTGATGATTTTGGAGGGTAACCGACTGCATGGGAAGATATTCACTTGATCTGCTTCTTCACTGAATTTCTGGAGCGTTATGTAACTGAGACCGAGACATAACTCTCTTTTTGTAATAGGGCCTCGTCTTTTAAGTGCACTTCGTTTTGACGTGTCAGCTTCCATCTGTACTTTCGAAAATATTTTCTAGAAAGGTTGTCGGCCCAAAGTTCATGGAGGGAGACATGGAGTCAAGCCTCCAATAGGAGATGATACGAGTGGATGTGGACTATGTGGATGCAGATGATGTGGAGAGAGGAATCGAGAATGTGAGTGGAGGTGAGTGGAGGTGATGTGGAGTGATATGTGGGAAGGAGTAGTGAGTGGAAGTGAGTGGAGGACAGATAACGCGGGGTGAGAGGGGCGGTATCGGGAGGTTTTCTGGAATTATTCCAGAGGGG
>SNQJ01S0081306.1:22606-35457 GCA_010110895.2 Picea sitchensis
ATGAGTATCTACCATGTTAGGTAGGCCTGAGTGTGGGGAAACTGATTTTCTAGACCCCCCCCCACACCGTTAAATGTAGAAAGGTCTGTGGGGTCCGAAAACATGTGAGGACCATTGATCTAATAAATTGGGATGTGCACAGGAGTTAGGCACCCCACGAAAAAAATTCATCTCTTTCACACTTTGTAACCTCAAATGCCACAAGAATCGTCGATATTACATCAATGTAGGATATTCATCGTCCATCGAGTCATCCCATCCGTCTGCGTGTATTTCGAGTCTGAAATGGCCTGCTCTGATTCAATGCTAGCTTCTACGGAATCTGACTTGGCTTTCACTAGATTTATCAAACCTGGATATCTCCTGTATAGACAAAAACTTGGTGGACCTGCATATCTCCATTAGTGGAAAAATGATGGCATGCATTCAAAACTCAAACCAGACATATGATCCTCTTTCAAGAAAGAAAAAAGATGGTGCAAAATAAGCAAATACAAGTAGGGGTCATGAAGCTGAATGATTAAGTAATGGGGAACGAGCTAATCCAACAACCACAAAACTCAGAATGGATGGAGGTAAAAAGGGCAGGGATGCAGACCTAGGTTATAACATGAAGGAAAGGTCACAACTGCCGAGGGGATATAAAAGAAAATGAAGGGGTGACAAGGAAAGGCTATTGTCAGTTTTAGTTGGTATAGAGATCCGAGCGAGAAACAGTTGTAGAGATGAATTGAAAAATTGAGTTGCAAAGCCGAGTGGTACATGTTAGTTATAGGAAAATTGTTGCAGAGAGAAATGCCATTGCCTAAGGAAAAAATGGCTTCAACGTCAATCCCAAAGAAACAAAGAAGTCTACTAGCAGTGACACCGTTATTCGAAGAGACCCTCGAGGAATCTTCCTCATAGAATATATTTCCCAGGGATTATATACCACAAATGAAGTCGTCAACAAAACAAGTCAACTTGTCGAAGGATGCTAAGTACGATCTTGTGGAGACGAAGATACCACCTGTAGTAATCATGGAGGGAGACATGTTAGGAATGATACCGAATTCGAAGTATGTCGACCATGACATTACATACGAGAAGAAATTTATGAAGCTGACACCAAGTAAGTACTTGAAGAGCTACATCAACACGCAAATAAAGCTAGTTGTGATAGATCCAGAGATATGGGAAATAAGGTTGCAGAAAGTGAGCATTCCGAACCTCTTCGATACCACATTTTTGAAGAAGAAATGAAATAAATTGTCATGTAAATATGTTACTGATATGTGTGCACGAAGCATACTTGTGGCTCGATGAGCTGATCTCAATTGACACATAATTGATCGTACACATTACTGGACTACCGTTGTAGGGGGAGGATCCTTCATCATTGTTTTTAGATAAGAAAAATGAGAAGGCTCTATCAGAGAGCGTGAAAGAAAAATTCCATGTGCATAGAGCACAACGCAACTTGGATGTCGCAAGCATATGTGATCCAATAGTGCAGTTCATGACACAATTTCTAGCTTGTAAAATTTTAAGGAAGTGTAGGAAATACCAAGTCTCAGTAGCAGTAATAGCGGCGAAAGAGAAGTGCGTTGAGGGTGTATAAATGAACTGGGCGACATTTATGCTCAACCAGTTCATGATCGATTGTGAATAAGCATAGGATAAAGGAGCTAACTTCCACTATGTGTGGCTACTAATCCTAATTGTATTATCCTGGAAAGAGTCGAATGATACATGATTTTTGGGCATCAAGGATAAGCCTTGTATAGCACGATATCAAAACTTATCGTGTACCACCCACAAGGTGCGATAGATGGACAATAATGTCACTTTTTATATTTACAAGGAACCAATTTGCATCAACATTCAGAAGACACCAAGGATTTTTCACCAAGTGGTCGAGGCATATAAGGTAGTTGGACGATTTAAGGTAGGGCACCATCACATGTATGTGCAAGACAAAAAGGACCCAGATCAACAATTGTTTCCCACTTGGTACAGGTTAACTAAGGAGAAGATGGGACATATTATGGAATATTGGGATGAAAATTGGAACATCCCAACGATAGGTACAAAGCAACCAGCAGAAACAAGATAGCTAAAGAACCAAAACCCATAAGTTCAAAACATAGATGATGATGAAGAAGAAGGAGAGGAAAATGACAAAGGAAATGACATAGAGAAGACACCACCACATCCAGGAGGAAAGAAACAGGACCAGGGAAAAAGGAATGGCACTGGAGGAATAATACAAAATCTCATCCTGTGCATAGGAGAGAAGAGAAAAGAAGTAGATACGAGGACAACAGTCCCACAATGAAAAACAAGGAAAGTTGTCAAAAAAAAAACAATTGAAGCTCTCACAGAGGATGACTTAGAAAGGATAGGCGACTGAGTTAAATAAGTTACATATGATGTGTTTCAACATGCAACACACTAATAGGAAGAGATGCATAGACATATGCAAGAGCAGATGGTTGAGTTGCACCAACTATTAAAATCAATAAATATCACACCAGTGTGACAGACAGAGGATGAATAAACAACAAGTACTACAAAGAATGGGGAGATAGGACCAAAAGTCTCTAAGTCATTAGAGGTAGTAGGTGATCTCATATCGATCAGGTTAGCACCAGAAGCAATAGATTTCCCCACAGTAGAGATGTAGGAACAAGCAAGGGAACTCGATCATATTGACTTAGTGTTATCAAAACTACCGACAAATGTATTGCAAGAGTTGCAGATGAGCGTGACGCAAGAGATGAACTCCCGCGCAGAGAAGAAATCTAACAAGTTGGTTAAGGTTACGAATGAGAATGTAGCCTTGGATATGGAATACAATAAAGTCAAGTAGGAGTGGGATGAGGCCATGCAAAAGGTCGAAAGGATGCAACATACATTCGATAAGGTCTACAATGAAATCCTATAGGCTCAGACAGAGATAGAGGCCCTAATTGAAGAACAAGTAACAAAGATGAGTGAATCCATTCAAGGATTCCGAGCATGTATAGTCGAGTTAGAAGTGCACATGACACCGAGTACTCCAATAGAGGAATGGGAGAAAATGGAACATAGAATGGCTGGAGTTGTGGAGAGAATAAAGAAACTAGAGGAAGAATGTGATTATCTCTATGCAGAAACTACGAGTGTCTGGATGAAACTAATTGAATACAGGGAGATACAAGAGATTAGTCTGAAGATACAGGCTGCATAAGACAAGGCACAAAAAATTTAAAGAAGTAACAGGTACATTACCGCCAGCAGAGGTGGTAACAACAATAGATGAAAAAATGAAGCGATATTCATAAATGCATCGGTTAAGGGCAGAGTAGTAGGCTCACGCACAAAATATTTAGGTACTACAAGAAGAATCCTATAGGATGACAATGGCCTTAGAAAATACTCGAGTTATGGTCAAACATGTAGTTGAAGAAAGTGTCTAGAAGATGTAGGCCTGGATTACGGCTGAAATAGTCGACACAATTTTGCAAAAGGAGAAAGAGGTAAAGGAGAAGGACATGACAACAAAGGAAAAATTCAAAAAGTTCATGGTGAATTGGAAGAAGGCTTGAGTGGCTCGAGACGAGCCACATGTGAGTGTTGGGGGCCTATTGGATAGGTGTTATAGATAAGTTTTGGTTAAGCTTTGGGATTTGCACCATAACAAGTCAAAGAATAAAAGACAGTTAGAATTTGGACCAAAGCATGCAATGGAGAGAATATTTTAAGGAGTCAAAGTGAGTGATAGGAGGAAACGTGACAAAGCGATGCGAAAAAGGTGGAAAACGGTTATAAACCAATTTTTTTTTCGGGACATTTTGTCCACTTTGTAACCATGTTGTAACGGGATTATCCATATCTTTATGTATAAATTTGTAAAGAGTTTTGGGTAGAGGGGTTGGTGATAATGGTAGTTCATTGTTGATGAGTTGAGTTTTTGGCCAAGTGTTCGGATGTGATGACTAAGGTTTTTGGGGATAGGATCGCACTACAACAGAATGACCTAGGTAGGTTAGGGTAATGTTTGTTGTTGCATCTTTTGTAGCACAATGCAAAACTATAAGGATATTATCAATGAATAATATAAGAAGCCAAACATTGTGGACATAGCCCAGTTTGCGGTGAACCACGTTAAACCATGGTGTCCTTGTGTGTTGTTGTTATATGTTTTTTTTTTTTTTTTAACAAGAAAGTGGAATTTATATTAATGTAGCAGTGGTATGACCACTGTGAAAACATCTACATAGTTCAGACATGCATCATGTGCATGAATTCCAATATTACATATATATCTTCCCTGATATAAATCCCAAAAATTCCCATTCTGTCTTAGGATCCAAAACTTGGCTACCAAAAGGTTAAAAACCTGCTTACAGTGTATCTACTTGATGATAAAAAAGGGCTAAAATCCTGCTTACATTGAATCTGCCAGAGAACCAACAGAGGGTCAATTCCATTAGTGAAGAGGCACATAATTAAACCTGCTAATCTAGATTTGAGGGTCCTTCGTTCAGCAGAGCCTTCATCCCTGCATCAGTCTGGAGAGTCATCCTAGTGGCTTGAAGCTCCAACTTTTCCAGTCTTGCTTCCAATTCAACAATTTTTCCATTGGCCTGTTGCATCGTGTATGTGAGGGCTTCTACAACTTCCTCTATGAGATGAATTAAATCTTCCTCGAGCATCTCAAATATTGGGCCACCTTCCCCATCTAGCCGGAGGAGAAAACCTCTATGTGCACTGGTAATTTGCTTCAGATTACGAATTTCCTGTTCCAGAGAAGGGGGGGATTGGGGGGAGCAACAGAGTCGGAGCTGGAGGCCATTGGGTGGGCTGAGGGAAAAACTAACAAAATTTGAAGGGTGAGGGACCAAGCATAACTAGATGAGAAAGACAAACAATCACCACATGGAAATGCGCTACAAGCAACTGCCCCCCTTGATTTATCTGGAACTTGAACATGCTGTGCCATGATTCTGAGGGATCTCGCTCGAGTGCCATGTGGGAGGGGGATGGCCTTAGTACAGTTCTGCATGAGGGACGTGAGGGCAGGTTCATGCAAGAGGGAGTGAAAATATGCGAACTGGAGGGTGAAGTACTAGCGCATGGGGGAAGCGACCAACCGTTGTGATGGGGAGGAGCTGCCACGAGTTAGGGCATGAGGAGGATCTGAGTGCCACCTGTCTCGAGATTTCCAGCTAACCACCTGCCACGTACATCTATAGAAGGGGGGTGAAATATAGGGTCCAATTGAGAGAGAGTTGACGCTTTCTCAAGGGGGAAATTGCATTTGCTGCCTGGTTCACTTCACCATTTAAATGTTGGAGCACATGAAAAAATTCAATCTTTCTGAAGGAATTAGAAAGCCTCTGGATTTTCTTGAAGATTTACTGAAGTTTCATTTGGTTTGGCAATGAGTTGGTGACCATGGATTGGATTAGGAACTGAGAATATCCTATCATCGTGATTTCATTGATGGCTAGCTTCTGGGCTTGGGTGAGTCCTTACCAGATGCTCAGAGATTCTGCTATGTTATTGGTTTCTTTCCCTAATCCCCAAGAGTATATTAGTTCTTGAACTTCATCGGGGTCATAGAGAACGCATCCCCCTCCCATCGCCCCTATATTTCCTTTCAAATCTCCATCAAATAAAAGGAAGTGATTGTGCTTAGTGTATCTCCAGTCTTCGAACTCCGCTTGCTCCTTACACAGCTCCAAGGATTCATAGAGCTTGGGGGGAGAAAGGGGGGATTTTAGATCTGGAGTGAGACTATGAATCTAGGCTTATTCAGAAGGGGAGAGAGGCAAAGTGTTGGTATTTGAATAAAGGAAGGAGAGGCAGTCACCCAGGAGGGCTTTGGATTTTACAGAAACATGGATAGGGGTGGAGGTCTAGTTTCTGAAAATTCAGGCGTTTCTTTCGAGCCAAATTTTCCATAGAATAAATTTAGGGAGGGTCATCCAACAACACTTAAGTTGATATTTGGACTTGAGTGGAAAGGGGCATAAGGAGGTCCAGTTTCTTAGTAGAGAAGGGATATATGGAGGAATTTGGATGGTCAAGGCCCACTCCGACAGAGTAGAGCTCCAAACTTCTTTTGAAACAGGAAAATTAAGGAGCAGATGGTCGGTTGATTCTTGATGGGAGAAATAGAGAGGGAATCTTGAGGTACCTTCCCAGACTTTCCTCCTAAGATTATCACCTGTTAGGATACTATTATGTGCTAAAGTCCAAATGAATAAATCCACTTTAGGTAGACTTTTGAATCGCCAGATTTCTTTCCAAAGTGTCGGATCTCCTAGAGCTTGGGGTGCTGCAGTGAGGATTTTGTAGCCTGCTGCTACTGAATAGTCCCCTGACTGGGTACCCTAGCCTCTTTGGTCCCTGATTCTTTTGGATATTGGGGATTTCCCTTGAAGAAAAGAAATCAAAATCTCTTTTTCCCCATGTAGCTGGGTAGGGAAATTAGGGAAGTTCCAACTCACCCAGTCTTTGGTTCCGTCGCTTTGCCAGTGGGAAATATCCTAAAGGGTGTTGATATTTTGAGATTTTAGGGAGGCTTTAATGAGTGTCGTGCCTATAATGGTATCGATCGGGGGGTCCCCCATTATGGAGTCTTCCTAGATTCATATTTTCTTCCCATTGCCTGGGATCCAAGTAAGAGAAGGAGAAAAAAGGGTGTGCGCTTTTGAGCAGACAGAGAAGATTGGAGAGCCATGAGTGGTTTTAGGTGGTGAGTAGAGACATCGGAGCCTCGAGCCAGTAAAATATTTCTTCCAGATAGGTGTTTTGCACCAAGATATCCTCCCTGACACTACATTCCAAAGCAATTTTGCTCCTAGGGCCAAGTTTTGAGTGTTCATATCATGGAGCTGAAGACCGCCTTCGTGGATAGGCCGAGAAATTTCCCCCCAGCTGACCAGTGGGAGCTTGTTGTCATTTTTTTTCCCTCCTTTCCAAAGAAATTGATGCAACAAGGCTTTTATATTAGTCATAATGACTTTTGGTGCCAACAGGATTGAACATTGATAAATTGGAATGATTGAGAGGACAGATTTTATAAGGACAAGCTTACCTGTCAGATTTAACCAGCTTGAGACCCAGGTGCTTATTCTAGCTTTGAATTTTTTGACTAGGGGTGCCCAGCAAGAGGATTTGGCGGAGGATTTAAAAATGGGAAATCCTAAATACTTGAAGGAATCCCATTGAGTTTTGCCTATTATTCCCAGAATTCGAGTGATGTCAGTCATTTCCCTCGGTGTACAATTATAGCTATAGATTTGGCTCTTCCTATAATTGATTTTGCTGCCTGAGATGGTTTGGTATTTTTCTAGCTCAGATTTGAATTTGTTAGTCGATCGGTTTGTTTCACTTCCAAGGAGGATGGTGTCATCGGTGAACTGAGCATGATTGATGTCTCTGACCCCTCTGGTTATGCATAGTCCCATTAGCTCTTGAATATGTTGACTCTGGTCCAGTTGGAAGCTCAACACCGATGCCTGAATGGAATAGAGGAGTGGGGAGAGGGGGAAGCCTTGCTCTAGACCTCGGGTGGCTTGAAATAATCTAGCTGCTTGACCATTGACTATAGGTGCTATCCAAGGAATTCCAATGCAATCTTGTGTCCATTTGACAAAGGAGTGGTCGAACCCAAGCCGTTGCATTACCTCATAAAGAAATTTGTGTCTTACCCTATCAAAGGCATTTGCAAGGTCCAGTTTGGTTATCATACCTTTTTCTTTCTGGGATTGGCTTGAATGGATGGCCCCCTGGACAAGGATTATATTGTCACTGATGTTTCTACCTTTGATGAAGCCTCCTTGATTTTTCGGGATAATTGCAGGTAGGATATTTTTGAGTCTGTTGGCCATGATTTTAGTGATAATTTTGTAGCCAATGTTGCAGAGGGAGATTGGACTAAAATGGTTGAAGGAAGTGGCTTCTTTTTCCTTTGGGAAGAGGGATAGGAAGGCGAAGTTGGTGCTTCCTCCAATCTTGCTGCAGGATTGTGATTTTTGAATCATTCTATGGAGGTCATTATTGATAATTTTCCAGCAGAATTTGATGAATCAGGCTATGAAGCCATCTGGACCTGGGGCTTTTTTAGGATCCATATTTTCTATAGCTTTTTTTATTTCGTTTTTAGAGATCGGCGATGTGAGAGTTGAGTTGTCTTCCATGGAGACCATTTTGGGAATCAAGTTTAGGACATCACAAATGGTAGCTTCCAGGGGAGGGGGCTCTTCTGAATAGATATATTTGAAGTGTATATGGACAACTTGCTTAATGTCCTCAAAATATGAGAGGGTTTGATCTTGGGTGCAGATTTCTTTGATAGAGTTGAATTTGTTTCGTCCTTCCGCCTATTTGTGGAAGAAGTTTGTGTTTCTATCCCCCGATTGAAGCCATAGACTTATAGATTTCTGCCACCAATAGTCCTCTTGGAGACAATCCCGATGAATATTCTTGTGCAACTGATGTTCTTTTTCCAAAGAGGGTGGTCTACAGGGAGGAGCTCTGCCTGGATTTGATGTTGTTTTAGGGCTTGCTGCACTTCCAGCCGCTGATGGAGAGGGGTTTTGAGAGATTTGGTCCAGGCTTTATGAGCCACTTTAAGTTTCCTTAGCTTCTCTTCCCAGATGAAGAAGGGTGGGCCCGCGATTGCTTCCTTCCAGACTGAGGAGACAATTTCTAGAAACCCTTCATATTGAATCTAGGAGGGACTAAAACGGAATGAGATGGGGTCTAGTTTGCGCTCTTGAGAGATTGTTAAAAGGATAGGTTTGTGGTCTGAGGCATTAAAGGGAAGAATAGTGGAATCAAGAGTAAGTCCAAGAAGAAGGAGGGAGTGTTGAGCTAGGAATCTGTCGAGCCGAGCTACGATGTATCCCAAGCCTATTCTTATATTGGACCAAGTGAATAGTCCTTTGGGGGGCTTAATATCTTCTAGGTTCCAATCCAAAATTAGGTCATCAAAAGTTTCCCTAAGAGGGTTTCTAACGGGGGATCCCCCTTTTTTTTTCTAGGCGTTTAGGGTGAGGTTCAGGTCCCCCGCTAGGATTATATTCTCTGGGCGATGTACCTACAAGTAATATTGGATAGATTTCCAACAATCTATTTTTTCTGCAAGAAGAACTAGGACATAAATGTTGAAGAGTATTACCTAAAGCCCTATATCTTTATGGAGAAAGTTTGTGAATATCCAGTCTGAGTAGGCAAGGGAGTGAATCATTTCGAGCTTGTTGGGGTTCCATAGAGTTCCTAGGCCGACTGAGGCACCTCGGGATATTATGTCTATTCCTTCACCTGATTTCAAGAATGTCTTTCTAGTCTGGAAGAACTGCTACTCTTCCAACTTGGTCTCCTGGACTAAGAGGACGTCTGGGGTGGCTATGCGCATTAAATATTTCATTTCTTCATATTTTTGTTTGCTCCCAAGACCCCTACAGTTCCAGGAGATGACTTTCATTACTTACCTTTGTTGGTGGTGGCCATTCCTTTATGGAACTACCCTTGTTGCCTTGTTGTTCTTGGTTTGATCATCCTGTCGAGGGTTGATTGTCCTCCCTACAACTTGTCTTTGTAGGTTTTTATTCTCTATGTTCCTTTGATGATTTCTTTCCTCTCTTTGAAGTTTTCTTAGTGCTTTGCACTAGTACATTTGGGTCAAATTATGATGGCACGTTCGACACAATTGCCACTTTATATTATCAGGAGAAAGACAAACAACGAACCCCCTCAAATGTCATTTCACACGACATCGCTTTTTCGACGACATAGATATCGTCTTTATTGCGATGTTTCATGTAGACACGTGTCATCTTGGATTTGACTGTCCAAACCCCATATAGCCACTGTAAGATTGACGTCTTGGAGGTGGCAAGAGCGACGTCTTGGAGGTGGCAAGAGTGACGTCTTGGAGGTGGCAAGATCGAAATCTTGGAGGTGGCAAGAGAGATGTCTTGGAGGTGGCAAGAGAGATGTCTTGGAGGTGGCAAGAGTGACGTTAAGTGGTATCAGGTCCGATGTGGTTGCTATGGGAGCGACACGCTTGGAGGTGGCAAGAGCGACTTCTTGGAGGTGGCAAGAGCGATGTCTTGGAGGTGGCAAGAGAGACATCTTGGATGTGGTAAGAGCGACTTCTTGGAGGTGGCAAGAGAGACGTCTTGGAGGTGTAAATATCAATGTTAAGAGGTATCAACTCCGATGTGGTTTCTATGGGAGCGACACTCCAAGACATCACAATAGTGACTGTGTTGTAGGTATTTAAAAAAATAATACAATATCAATATTGAGAGGGACATGTACATTAAACTTTGCTAATATACTAACCATATCAATATTTAAATCTATATCATCGGTCTTAGGAAAGGTTGGTTGAGGAGGAGGACTAACTTCCAATGGTAAAGGGGGTCTTCTCTAATGAGGTTTAGGATCATTAGGATATGTCTCGGGTCTTGTCTGAAAGCTCAAGTGAAATCATGTGTAACTTAGAGGGAAGGCCCCTATCACCTCACCAACCCTCTTTCACTTCAAGCTAACTTTCCTCCGACTGAAGGGGGTTTCCATCAATTAAGATTACGAGGACTTATGGAAAAGAATCTTAATGTGGAGAGTGAATTCCGAGAAAAATGTGTTTGGGTAGCTTTATATTATTGAAGAAAGTACTTGGAGGTCTCAAGATCAATGTATTTTCATTGGGCATAAGGAGTTAATGTAGTGCTTCAATGGAGACCGAGGGAAAAATAAGACTTGAAAGTCTATCATAGGATTATCACCTCATAATCCTAGGTCAACCTCCTAGGAGAGAAAACCCTAAAGTTTATCCCCTCATAAACACTAGGTGTCATCCTATCCCTATTACACATAAAAAATACTCATTATGATGATGGCTTAGTGTCATCATTATCTTGTTGCGAGTGTCGCATTTTGGCCACACGTGTCGCAAGTGTCACAAAAACATAATACCATGTTGTCTATGTCATACCCATAACGACATCAAAAGGACACTTCAAACACCTCAAAAGACATGTTTTGGAGAAGAGGAATGGTTTAACAAATAGTACAAGCCTTTTGCCACTGAGAAATCCATTCAAATGTCATTTTTTGGAGGGGAGCGTTGGCGCCATGTGCACTCATTTAGGGAGTGTTATAACGCTCTGGTTCCCCTTTTGGGGGAGCGCTACCTTTTCTGAGCAAATTTTTGAGTTTGTTGAGGCAAATCAGGGAAGAATCCCTCAATTCCTGAAGGTAGTTGGATTCGAGTAGATGGTCAAGGCATGATCTTAGGGAGGATCCTCAACTGAAGGAGAGGAATCCTCAACTTATCCCAAATATCTCTCAAGTGGTTGGGCCTCTCCAAGGCTATATAAGGAGGCCTTCTCATGGTGAAAGGGGGTGGAAAGTATTGCAAAGCATCTAACTTATGATCTCATGAGAGAGATGCCATCTGAAGAATATGGATTCAGTGTGTGGACTAATTGAGCAAGGGTTTAGAAAAAGAGAGCTTGGTGAAGCTGTTTCACTCACATCTATGGTTGTAAGTATTCTTCATTATTGTTCTCATTAATATATAATATGCTTGGCTTGTTTCTTTCAAGTCTATGTTTGTTCCACATGAACTTGTCTGCAATAGATAAATCTATTTTTGAGCTAATATCAATAGAGTAGGAAGTCCTTTGTATCTTTGTTTGTTCCACAAGATCCATTAGGAAGCTTAGGATCGAAGCTCAGCCTAGATTTTGCAAGGACAAACGTTGTTAGCAAGGTGCATATATTTCTTCTCCTCCTTTGTTTATTAGCTTGATTAGACCTAAAAGATGTCAGTGTCCATGTTAATCACCTTTCTGTCTTGACCTTAAGAGCTTAGATACCTAAAGGGAATCCTCTTGTTCGTAGGAGGATTCACCTGTTACAATCCCTTCAAGAGCTACTAGCACAAGATCAATACAACTATGTTTTAAACCGTAGGGGGATAGCCACTTCTAACCCCTAGAACTAAACCCTAGCCAAGAAAATCATTAAGGGGATAGACACTCATAACCATTAAGGAAAATCTTGAATGATTCAATGAGTTAAGATGGATAAAACAAGGGAAGGGGATGATCACTCTCAATACTTCCTTAGGGTTTCAATATTGTTCAAGGAGACAAAGTTAACAAGAAACTATTACTCTAATAGAGCATTCACCAAGATATCCCAAGAAACAACACATGCAACATAATGAAAACGCTTAAGATAAGGCACATAGCATTAAGAAAACCCATTTTCACAAAACATCCACCAAAAATAAAGAGAAAACATCCACTAGATCAATCTCCAAAAAATGTTCCTAAGTATAACACAAGATGCTTCAAAAAACATTTCTCAAATGAGGGGAAAAGAGGGGCTTTGGTGCAACATCTAGCCTCCAAAGGCCCTTCAATTCTCTCTTTTTTGCTCAAAATCAGCTATGCAATCTTCAACTGTTCTTCAAGTGGGCTAGGGTTTCCTTCACCAAGCGTGTAAGAAATACCCAACATCTTCCTTCACATGTGTGAATGTGGGCTTCAAATTGAGATAACGTCGTATCACAATCAAGAGCCCACAAAACCATCCAAGGAATTACCTTCTTTACCAGTTAAGAAAACAAAGAACCATTATCCATTTACACATGGGCGTAAGAGATTCAACACAAGAAAATAACCTTCCTCAAGGGGTTGGCCCTTGTTTATGGATAAATTCGTGAGTGCGGACACAGACCAATCTCCCCAAGATCCACCTGGATCTGGAACAAACCGTAACAGAATACTACTCTTTCCCTAGATCTTGATATTGAATGAACTAAGAGAAATAGATAGTGGACATACCTTATGAAC
>SNQJ01S0081307.1:15543-35653 GCA_010110895.2 Picea sitchensis
AGACTGTAAAAATACAGAGTGAAAGACTCGCTAGAATGGTGGCAGTTTATCTCTGAGAAGAGATGTGACGGCTACTCGCATTCGCAAGAAGATGATTACAATGAGGCTCTGAAGGCCTTTTTACAATAAACAGGAATGCCAAAAACCTTAGACATCCAAAAACCTAACCCTAGGAGATGAAGCGCCAAAGTCATGTGGGTCCCGTTTGGGTAAGTTAGTACATCAACTTCCCGGGGTCGTAACTTTTGCATACGATCTCCGTTTTAGGTGTATGATAGCTCGTTGGAAAGGTATCGTCGAGGAGATTCATTTTGGGGGCTCAATGATGCTTTTGGCCATCATTGAGAACCTCGATCTCGAAAAACCTTCATTTAGGCCCTCAAAATGGCCTCGGAAGTTAAAACCTGCTAAAAATAGTAAATTGTCCAAATTGTCAGAACACTGTTTTGAGCCAGTCGGAAAAGATGGGTGGCCACCGATATTCACCTGGATCAACCCTTGACCTGGCGAGAATCTGAAAAAACCAACAAGCTATTGCTTGCTGGAAATGCTGCAACACATCCACAAATGTTAAGAAAATTTCTATTTTGCAACATAAATTTTCCGCATATAAAAATCGGAAAAATAATGTATTTAAATGACCTATCTAAGAGCGTTAGCAACCAAAATCTGAATGATATAATGATAGTAACAGAAATGGAAAAGCTTATGAAGTTTTAAGTAAGCGATGAAGGTAGATTCTTGCTCGAATCTATCCCAACAACGCTCTTTGAGATAGCCTGCAAACCTTGAACAAAACGTGAGATGAAGAATAGATAATGTATTGCATGAACTAATAACACAACAAAGTTTATATCATTAGCAAATACAAAACATATAGGCCAACAACTACACTATTGCTAAACCTAGCAAAGTAAACAAATTTTACCCAAGCAAATATTCAATATTCCACAGAGAACATTCAAAGAACAAGATCACCTCATGATAGAATGGAACACCAAGACAAAATCTCGTACTCCACGATTCCTCCAAAGCTTTTCTTTATTACCAAAGGAAGAGGTTGCAGCAAGAAAATTGCTCCAAGCTCTTCAAGAACAAATGGAATGGAAGCAAGATGAACAATGAGAGAGAGACATGGTAACAAATGGTAGCACAACAATACTCAAGAGAATGGTGAGAAATGAGTGAGAGAGGGGTTCTATTTATACCTTGANTGGAACACCAAGACAAAATCTCGTACTCCACGATTCCTCCAAAGCTTTTCTTTATTACCAAAGGAAGAGGTTGCAGCAAGAAAATTGCTCCAAGCTCTTCAAGAACAAATGGAATGGAAGCAAGATGAACAATGAGAGAGAGAGAGATGTTAAGAAAATGGTAGCATAACAATACTCAAGAGAATGGTGAGAAATGAGTGAGGGAGGGGTTCTATTTATACAATGAGAGGCAAAGTGACCCCTCTTGGATGTTTGCCAAATGTCAAAACCCAAGCCAAAGATGAGATCCAAAGAGGAAGGGTGCAAGCTTTTAGGTTTAGACTGGATTAGAAAGGTGGAGTGTGGTGGAGTGAGTTGGACACTCCAAGTGGGACGTGGGGAGTTTAGGAGGGGTGCACCTCATGAGGGAGGGGGCCATGACTTGCCTTCAAGCAAGTTTCCACTTTTTGCAACATGTTTCCACTTTTTCCAAGAGAGGGGGTGCAAATCCCAATGGGGGCGTGAGCTTTCAAGTGAGAGGTGGGTCCAGTGTTATGTAAAGGTTTGGAAAGGGGTTGGGTAAGTTAGGATATATCTCTCTCATCATTATCCACCTTTACTTTACTCCATTTACTCAACTATTACAAACTTGACATTTTTCCAATGTCATGGTTTAGCAATTAAAATTGGTTTTTTTTTTGACTAAGACTCCCCGTGGACAAACACCTAGCAAAAATTGTCCGATTGAGCTGAAACTTGGTCCAAGGGTGTAGGGGGTCTCATACCATTTCTTTTGAGCACAAATACCCCTATCAAAAGCCCAAGGACCTAGTTTTTACAATATTTATCAAAAATTAATTAATTAAATTTCCAACCTTAGGAAATTTTAATTAATTAAAAAAAACCTATCTAGACTCGACGAAATTCCGCGAAACTTTTTGAGATGTCTTACATGGTCATTTACATCATTCCTAAACACTAGCCACCAGAGGATGAATCCATTAGGACGCCTTTCACCACTTTCGAGGATTTATTTAATAGGAGTGGAAAAATCAAGGGAAATTAATAAGGCTGGTTAGGCCAAATTAATAACCCGAGGAAAAAAAAACACTCGGTGAAAGGAACTCTCCTAATGAAGAAATCCTAAGGCAACTGACCTAACTATGATCCATGCAGACCTATTACATTATTATCCCATGCAGGGGAGCGGAAATTCCACGTACAAAAATGTGTGCTGGAAGCAAAATTTGCCTTGAGAACCAAATAGTCTCTGATTTGTTAGCATCTGATGATGCATATCTTCATGGTACATGGATTTGACCCCTTAGTTGAATAGGTGGTCAACAGGTGGGAGTGAAGCTAGTCTTCTCTCAGCTCAGAGAGCTCTGAGTCGGTCCTCCAGCGTTCAGAAACATTGGAAGAGTGTGGAGTTGTGTCTCGTCCATGCATGTTCAAGGGTGAGGTCCTTCAGATCCAAAGTGTTGTGAAGTAAAGAGGTGCCTATCTGTAGGGGATCCAATGGGGCCTTGGGAGGGGGAAACCCATGCACTCTAACTTTAAGCTCCCGGGTTCGGTGGAGGCACTCCTCGTTTAGTCTTGTTTGTACAACCCCTTCAATTGTTGTGAGTGGGGGAGGATTTCCCTTTTCCAGACCACTTCAACCCAAAAATTAAGTGTTTGCTGCTACATTTTTGCCTCCTCTTTAAAAGGGCATGCTGTGATCTCATCTCTTCTTGCAAAGTTTTTATGTTCAAGATTTCTGTTTGGAGCGTCGGGGAGTCCACAATTGGTTTCTATAAGTGTATGTTTTCCTGTTTTTTCATTTTGGAAACCAACTACTTGAGGTCTATTACTTCCAAATGGAGTTGTTTATTTTCATTCTTGAGAAATTCCATCCTCCGCATCAAATTCTTGACCTAAGATGTCCATTATGAGAAGTCACGCTCCATGATGATGATAGATTGCTTTATGATGTTTTTAGCCATGATGTTTACACTAGTCCTATCCAAGATTGGATAGAGGAGTCTTGTGATGGTGCATGCCCTTCTTGGCATGATTTTTGTGTCCTTGGTCATCTTCATGAGCACATTTCAGATTTTAGCTCTCATTTCATGGAGATTCCAACATTTGTCTACTTGGCATTTGATGTATCCTTGTTTTGGTTGGTGACCAAACCAAGCTCTATGTGCCTTAACCATTCATGAATTGCTCTCTCTGGCTTGCCCTCTTGACTCCATTGGCCAATAATTGGATAGGCACTAGTCCCCTATCTTCCATCACCATTTTTCTCATTATACTACAAAAAAAGACGAAAACATTGTTTTGCTAAAGCTATCTTGTCATATCACCTTTGAGCCTCATTGTTATAACTTTAGTAATCCTAATTGCTAGGGATACCCCCTCGAGTTGGAGAAGAGCCAACTAAAAGTGAGAGGATAGGTTGCTTAGGTGACAATCCTAATACTTCCCCCTCAGGTTGCACCTTGTGGATTAGGGCTTTTATCATTAAGTGCGAGTTGGGGTGGTAACAGGTGACACCTCCAATTAGGTGATTCCCATGGTCTCTTTATTCTGGATGGGCTTCAATGCTACTCGAACTCCAACATGCACATTTACTTTTTCCATATTATTGATGCTAGTGTGGTTGGTTATGTTATTGCTAACTAAATTTTGATTATCCATATCCTTAATTCATTTGTTTCCCACCCACTCCCCGTGGTCAACCATGATTACCTTATCTTTACCCTCTCAAACACCCCCTTTTCCCGACCTGCCTCTGACCTAAGATCTTATGACAACCTAGATATTGCATTTCACTTCAACATCGAGTATGCCAATGCTCATGTTGATTGGCTCTCCCATTTTGTGCCACACTTTTCGTAGTTTTCTCCTCGCTATTACCACGACTAAATATCACTGATTATTAAAGGTCCTTTCGAAAGTACCTTGGGCTCCCACCCCCATGTCATTTACCACAACAAACTTTTCCACCCCTTAGGAACTATCCGATGAATTGGTTTTATGATGAGAAATGTAAGACTATGCATAAACATCTCTACTTTGTTCACACCTGAGACCCATCCACCATTTTGATTGTATATAGGGAGCACTGRCATCTACTCCAGTGCAAGAAATGGGTCTTTTTTGCTTCAAGGAAACTCTTAACTTCTTTTAACCCTCCACACTACCCCTAAGACTTTTTGGTGTACTCTCCTTTCTAAGAAAGCCACACTTCCCACAAACATTGATTTCCATTCTTTTGGTCTCTCATGCCACTTCCCTTTATGATTTGTTGGCTCAACCCTCAGTTCTTGTTCCATCTCCTGTACTTCTTGCCACTTATTTACCCTTGGAGACATTAATAGAGCTATTAAGACTTGTGCACTATTCTAGTAGTGGATGGGGAAGGTCTTCAAGTTGAATTTCTCAAGATTGGAATTGATTCACTTGCACTTCATATTGCTCTTCGTTTTGGTCGCAACATATCATTCACCTTGTTTTTAAGTAGGGTAACRATTTTGGTCCAAATAAGTACAAGACTATTATGATTGGACACACCTTTGCCAAGCTTTATGCTACAGTCTTGAACAAATATATTTTTGAGCATTTGGAGAGGAATAAACTTTGAGCCAGGGACATGCATGCTTCAAGAAACACGATCAAACTAGTGACTACATCTTTACACTTCAAGTCCAAGCCATTATTTAAGAAGCTAGATAAGGTCTTCAAAGAGTTCTTCGATTCTGTTGAGAGAGAGCTTTTGTTCTAGAGGTCGTGAGATATTAACATGTATGAGATGATCATTGTTACTATAATGAGGTTCTATGAGACAATTATAGATTATCTTTGTGCACTTAGTTACTTTTTAACTTCATCAAAAGCACCATTGGAGTCAAGTAGGGATGACCCCACTCATTGGCTTTATTTGGGATCTACATTGATGAGTTGGAGGAATATGTTAGTGAGAAGTTAGAGCACACATATTTATGATGGTTTCCTTTTACACCAGGTCTTGAATTGTTTACTTATGTTTGCAGATGATATGGTCCTCTTGGCATCCTCCCCCGAGGGCCTACAAAGGCAACTCAACGCCCTTGTTGGTTTTTATGTCTATAAATAGTTGGAGATCAACCTTTGCAAAACTAAGGCCAAGAATTTCAACAACTCTAAGGGCACTATGTTAGATTTTTGCTTCTTCTTCCAAGCGAGTGAAGTAGAGATCATTAGAGCATATACTTGGGATTAGCAGGGAAAGTTTTAGGGGCTAAATCTTCCCATTTGGCTACTTTTTCGAATTTTTTTCCAAAAACCATTTACCATTTCAAACTGATTGTTTGCCAAACTCACATAAGATAAAATTATCTTACTTAAAAAATTGCCAAAAAACTCTAGAAATTATATGAAATCCTTAGAAATTTGAATTTTTTTACATAAATATTGCCAAACATTTGTAGTTGGCAGTTTAAAAATTAGTAAGATTCACCAAAATTTTACACTTGAGGAAAAGTATGTATCCTTGAAATTTTCATGGGTCATAGATTCAAGTTGAGGCTTGCTTCCCAACGTCGACTAACCAGGGTTATGTGTCTTTTTTTGTGCTTGAGCACAAGTCTTTCCTTGGACTTTTAGGAGATTCCCTCGAAGATACATCTATTTGACACGATTATCAAACTCGTTGTGTTATATGGTTTTGAGGTTTAGGGACCTAGTTTGCTTCTAGTTGATTGGATACATATGGAGAGAGTCCAATTTATCATGTTTCAATGTATGATTTGTTGCAAACAAATTATTCCTTAGGTCATTGTTCAAGTTGAGTTTGGTGTCCATCCCTTACTCCTTGAGAACATATTTAGGGTTGTTTCTTTTGTCATAGGATATGCACTTCAGGGTATTTAGCTGCAGGATAGGAGAGATACCCGTACTTGGCCTTTTGTTCTTCAAAGGAGATTGACTCCATGGATCTCCCAGGGCATTGGTAGGGATGGTTCTCAAAGGTTTCTTTGCTCCTTCAATCCACAACATTTCTATTGAGCGGCTCCCCATGTTTAGGTATTCTTTGGACACCCCTAACAACCTCTTCCCGGCAAAGGGGAGATCGATAAGGCGGTTAGGGAGACATTTGTCGACGATATATTTAGGTCACGTAGATCTGCTCCGCTCCCATCCTTGTCTCCAAGATGGCCTTCTACTCTGGCCATTTTTTGTAGTTGACGGACGACCTCATTGTTTGTCTTGAGTCATGACTATATTTGATGTCATTGATGACATGCCATCAAGATTCCGCTCATCTAGTTTATGGTTTGTTCTCACCAGCTATGTGTTGAGTTTGATCACCACATTCTGCAGATGGAGAGGATTTGTCAATTGTGCCATCTATAGGAGGCAAGCACTGAGATACACTTATCTTCATGTGTGCCTTACATAATTAGATAAAAGGGTGATACCATTGTCTATATTGAGATTCTGGAGTGTCCCTTGCTATCCCTTTTTACTATCTATATCAGAGGTGTTTGGCTCTCTACATCTGAGAGGTGATCACACACAAGTGATGAAGCTTACAGGAATTATCGAGACCTAGTTCCACTAGGTTGACTGTTGATCAGTTCCTTCTTCCAGCTTATCTCAGTGATTGGAGGCATTAAGCGGCAGGTAGATACACCAGTTATGGATGCATGGTACATTAGGTCGGTGAGACAGCACATCCCGGTTTTGTTGAGAGATAACCCACTTAAATGAGGCCACAGAGATGCGAGACATACCAGCTTCCAGCTTGGGTACATTGCCCAACGCAGATGGAGCAGTTAGATGCCCACTACTAGATTCTTGTCTGCAGCCTCAATGATGCCCAATAATTGATGAATGCCATGTTGTTCTTGATGAGTATTGATAATATATTTTGATGGAAGATTAATTTGTAATTTACTGTTCCATTAATGTTTTATTCTGTCATCCAATGATTAGTACACCTGTTTTTATTTACATTTATAAATTTATGGAATATATTTTAGATTATTTACAGATTACTCAATGCTTGAGTACATCACAGGCTCTTGTTTAAGGAATTTTCTTGTTTCTGTTATTACACAGTTTGTTCTGTTTGAATAATTCATCTTTTAGCCACCAGGCTGTTGCATTTTTTTTAATGTTAAGCATATGGTGTCTAATCATCAATCTTCACTTGTCTTAATTAGTTATTAAAATATTCATGATATTGTAGTAGGGCAGAAGTTGTGGACTCAAATTAATGTGGGTGAAGAGGAATTTGATGACACGCTTTTAGATTGAAAATGGTACAGTAGTAATACCTAATCGATTTTGCTTTCCTCATGTAGGTCCAGAGAGCAGAGCTTCGGAAGAAAGAATGGAAATATTATGTCCACTATTTGGTAAGTGTCGCTTTTGCTCTTTATCTTTTCCTATTATGGAAGTTATAGATGGATCAGAAGATAAGTTTTGTAACCTTCATGGAATGGCCTTAACTTGGTAGCATATGCTTCTGGTTCATTATCATGCAGGCAGTTTTCAAGTTTGAATTCCTGTTACATTCTTGCAACCAGTGGATAAATTAAGAAACATATTTATTAATTCTGAGACATTGGGTTGCCTCTCCTGTAGTGTACACTTCTGACACATTTGGATGCCTCATTAAGTTGTGTATCAAAATGTCTTAGGGTCAAGTAAAAACTTAGCTAATTGAATGCATATGAGTGCCATCATATCTAATTAATCTTGACTTATACTGTAATCTTTAGTTTCTAATAATTTTTCTGTATGTCCCTTTTGCAGGGTTGGAGCAAAAAGTGAGTTCTCATTTGTTGTTTTTCCACACGCCTTCAATTTTTTGACTTACATTGTCGTGCTCTCTATCTGCAAGAAAACTGAAATGAAGCAGTATCTTAGTGTATGGTTCCATGCTCGTATAGGAATTTTTTAGTGAAAACAGGGTATCTTAATACATGTATTTATGTATTTCTTTGATTCTTTCTGTTATGCCTTAGAAATTTATCTCCTATATGTCATAAAATTCGTGAGATGATTAGTTACTGATCAATGAGTAAGAATCTATATAAATATTCATATATTTTTTGTTTTGCTTGTACTACTAAACAAGCAGAAAATACTGCTATGGTGTGTAGAATCCATAGCAGGTTTGGGAATGAAAGTGTTGAAGGTTAATTCCTTATTCTGAAATTTGTAAGAATCTTAGTGTTACACGAGCTTATAACTTATCGACTGGTTCTTATATGATGTGGCTATAAAATGTCGTTGATAAGTCGTTCTAACTACATACGGATGGAATCTAAAATATAAGAATATTCGACGATGGAAAAGGGAAAAGTAAGGTTAGGTTGGCAGATTGTTTTGTTTTTCTTTTTACTTTCTGCTGTTTATTGGGAGGGATTCATAGACAATTAATGATGATATTAGATGATTTCAATGATGGCTAGTTGGGACGAATGGGTTGGCGCAGACCGCCTTATGCATTTCACTGAAGAAAATGTTCGAAAGCAGCAGGAGCTGCTAAAAAACCAGAGTGGTGACAAGAGTTTTAAGGGTCGCATAAGTCAGAGCAAGCCGAGAAGTTCTACTGGTCAGTTACCTCCCTTGTCTTCTTTCCTGCTTTTGTTGAAAATTATGTCCAAATGTTTGGCCTATGTTTTATTTTTATTTTTTCTGGTACCTTATAAAGCCTATACTTGCACTATTTAAAAAATAATATGCTTGCTTATTCGATAAATGGGCAAAGATTCAATAATCTCTTGTTTATTAACTGAAATAATAATATCCTAATTTGAGTATTTAAAGAATACAGACTTCTAGGACCCTTGGATTACTTCATACTTAGTGCATCTAGGACATTTTTAAATTTTTACTGGTTTGAGTTGTGCCATATCACTTTCCATAATGGTTTGACTGTCAGCCATTTTGTAGACAATGCCTGACTTAATCGTCAGATTCATGTGGTTGCACAAATAGGCATGCACTTACATTAGGAACCACAAGCTATTTTCTTCTCCTTTCTGTTGAGTATTTCAGGAGTACAAAGCTAGTAGGCATGTACTTGCAGTAAGAACCACAAACTATTTTCTTCTCCTTTCTGTTTCAAGAGTACAAAATCAAGCCTTAACATTGGTATGGCAGTTAGGTTCTTAGTTTTGCGCTTGGAAGAAACATATAGTGAATGATGACTTTGGTGTAGGGTTAGGGATTTTGGATGCAAGGTAAATGCTGATAGTGGAATGTCATATTGATGTGTTTGACATATAAATATTCATTTGTTTAGACTTTTATTGATGCTCATTTTACTTCTGAACTGATTTCCTCATATGACCTCTTTGTTAAAGTGCTTTCATGCTGTTTCCATTAGAAGTTCAGTGGATGTACTTTTGAGTCCCATTGACGTAATTTGGTAATGCGTGGACATTCATATATATATAATTCTTTTTTTCTTTCTTTCCTGCGATGAAGGTTGTCTTGCCCCAAAATTTCTTCTTTTAAAGTTGTTCTATGCTTATTCAAACCGCAATAGCTTCAAGAACCGTAACTCCATTTACATTTATAAGAGATGGGCCGATGTCAGATAACTCACCTCATAGCCGATTTTAGATGACTCACCTTGTATCCACATTTGACATTTTCAGTTTGCAGTTTTGTTAAAGTGCTTGTAGGGAATAACTAGGTTTTGATAGGTATGAGGTTGAAAATTTGTTTGTGTTTGATACAAATTTGAGGATTTCTTTCTGTTTCTTCCTTGTCCTTCTGGACCTCCAGTTGAACAACTTCCATATTTTTCTTTGAGATTTTACCATTCTCAGAGAAGACAGAGGAAGGATTAACAGATTGGGTCATACCTTTTGACTAAGCTTCCATAGCTTTGTCAAGCTCCTCTTGAACTGTATCCCAGTTTTCAACAGCTTCATTGGCTTTATTCAAGCCTATGCTCAGATCTCTGCCTTCTTCTGTCGAAACCGAGACTTGTTCCATATCCGTTAAAGACATTTCTTTTGAAACACCCATAACCTTTTGCTGTTTCCTGAATAACTTCCTGTCCAGCTCTTCACTGCTTTGAGAGTTTTCCTTGGTCTTCATATTTCCCTTTTTTTTCTCAACCTTTCTCCATTTCCATTTCCTTTTAGGTCGTGGGCAATCCCTTGCCATATGCCCTTGCTCATGACATCTCAAACATTGAAAGGGGATTTTCCAATAGTCTAGAATTTAGCTATAGTTTTTAGTCTCTAATTCAATTTCAACAACCTTTGGAAGCCCTTCCCCCGGATCTATTTCCACCAACATTTTCGCTGTAGTCCTGGTAAATTTGTTAGAGTATTCTCTTTCAAATTGATAAACACTCCAAGCCTATTGCCAATTGCCTCTGGAATTTTTCTATTCCAAAATTCAAGAGGCAAACTTGGTAATTTTACTCATATTGGATTGCGAAACTCTTTTCCAACATAGGGTCAAAACACAGAGTCCATTTCCTCAATGCTGGCAGCGTAGAACCCCAATACCACTTTTCCTCCAGGATCCTCTTTGCATATGCTTTCGACTAAAATTTGAATGCCAGCCACCGGTAGTTAAAATGTGGAAAAGTGGACATTCGGCTCTGTTACCATTCAAACTCTTGCTTAGGTGTAAAATTCCTAACCGTAATAGGAGTGCCTAGAGACAAGTTTCTGGTTAATTTCAAATCTACTCATTGATAAACTTGTGTAATATTGGTGATTAATCATACAACACGCTTGCATGCTTCCTCGCGTTCTCTAACTTAAGGCAAATTTGGTTGTTTGTTTAATAATTTATATTCAATCTAGGCTGACTAACACTCCCACTTCTACACGATTAGCTAAATTGACCTTAGGGATTCCCGTCTAGACTAGGATATCTCTTTTCCGTAGTTTGAAGTGTGGGGCAAGGCCACCGAGGTGAGAGTGGGTGGCTTGCCTTATAGTTGCCTCTAGGCTTTCCTATTGTGGTTAGGACTTTTACACCTAACCGAGAGTTTGAGTAGTAAAAGGCTGCAAGCCTTTTCAATTCCTTTGTGCAAAGATTTCTTAGAAACCTTCATATCAAGCCAGTTAGGGATTTCCCACTCAATGTCATTACATCTTCCTCGTAACATCTTCACCCAACATGAGATTTATCTTCTCCTTTTTCACCCTAACACATTTCTTCTTCCTTTTGATTGACTTACCCTTAAATTTCCTCAACCCTTTCTTTGAGTTTTGCTCTAGAGGACCTTAGGCTATCTTTGTGGTACTGAGGTTACCTAAGCCTCGCCCCTTATCAAATCTAGGCCTACCAACCAAAGTCTCATCCCTATCCTTGACTCCTAGCTCTGGAAATGAATAATATACGATATGTTGAAGCCTCTAAACTCCTATCTGACTCCCTAGATCGATCTCCCATACACTAGAATCATATTTGTGACTCCCTCTGCATGTGTTGAGGGAACATTTAGGTTGCCCCATATCAACCTGTCCATTAAACCTCTTAGATATGACATACATCTTAGATATGATGTATTGACATCATGCTAGATATGTCATGCTAGTACGGCTTAGAGATGGCCATACAACTTAGAGATGATGCAGGGGGCTCGTGTCATGCTAGATATGATCATGTTAGTACAACTTAGAGGTGGCATACAACTTAGATATGATATATTGACATCATTCTAGATATGTCATGCTAGTACGACTTAGAGATGATACAGTGAGGCACTGATCTACATCATGCAAGTACAACTTAGAGGTGGCATACAGCTTAGATATGATGTATTGACATCATGCTAGTTATGTCATTCTAGTACGGCTTAGAGATGATGTAGATGATACTCCGGATCATCCCAGTACAACTTAGATATGATGCATTCGCGGACTCTCTGTTTGGTCTTGGTTTCTGGTTTGCGGACTCTCTGTTTGGTGCGCTATTCTTGGAGAGAGAGAGATACACTATCTCTTGGTCATCTGTTGGGTCTGGTACTGCTTCCGGAATTATTCTATCTATCAAGGTTACAGTGCTCAGGGGTGGCCTTTGTGCCTATGGTTGGGTGACAATATAGAGATATTGTCTATGGTAAAACGAGCACACCTATTATTTTAACAAGATAGACCAGTGCCTTAGTAGCCAAATGCCTTAAGAATGTTCAACCAAGAGTTAGGGCATAAGGCACTAAATGTAGAGAGGGTTAAGAGCTACTTGTAAGAGTGCTGATATCTGATATAAATATTCTACATCAGAAAATACAAACCGGCACTATAAAACTACTCTTCAAATGATGAAAATGTACCTTTTACCGCACAAGAGTGAGATCTTGTTGCACAAATCAAGGGTGATTGATATACCTGAGTCGTACCTCGATTGTTCGTTGTGAATTGGACTAGCTTGCTGTTGTCCAAAGATATTCCAAAATCTGATTGCACCGAGAGTAGCGAGGTGCTCTACAGCCCAGTATGGGAGAGATGTTGTCACGTTATTGTTATGTTAGATCAGGTTACATTAAAAAAAATTAAATTTGGCTCAACTAGAAAAAAATAACAATAATAAAAATAAAGTTAAACAATTACACTCACCATTACATATTAAAAACATATATATATACTAAGTACTTACATATGACAACATCTAAAATATTAATTCCTTCATATTAATTCATAATAAAAAAATTACACGTTAAGAAATTTGATCCTTCTTAGTGCCTCATAGCTGATTTATGACAAAACACAGGAAATTGCAGATTTGGACCATAAAGAGTGACCCAAGAGTACTTAAAAGCATTTGGGATGAAGATCCTTGGGTACTCCTTGTTGGGAGAATGATATATTAGTGCAAAAACAGCCCAACAACAATAAAATGCAATTATAAATGAGATTTAACCAAGCAAATACTTCAAACTTGCAAAAAATGGTGCAAATCCCCCTAGGGTTTCACCAAAAATCTCCAAAATGAAATATGAAAGCAATGAACCACTTTCGAGATGATTTTCACCATTGGAATACATTAGATAAGCCTGATAAACAATTCCAAAGTGAAATAAAAAGAAGGGTATGGTTAGATTTCACCTTTTAGGGTCAAACCCTAGCTCTAGGGTTTCAACAATTCTGATTTTTATTTCTGTAATTAATTTCCAGAATTGAATAAATCCTTAAATAAGCCACAAAAACATCAGATAAGACAATAAAGAACAATCTAAGAGGGCCGATTTGCCTCCTAGGGTTAGAAATTCAACAATTTAGCACAAACCCTTGGATACAAATGTCTAGAAAGTAAAAGTAAACTGTTACATTTGTTCTTTCCATTGGATGTAGCTTGGGTGGTTGGGAGGAATGGTTGTTATCCTTTCCACCCAGGTTCTGTTATAGAGCAAGTTGTAGGTTGGGCAAAGCCGACCCAACCACAAAGCGAGTGCTACAACTTGGGAATCCTACACCCAATGTCACCTCGATGTAGGTCCCACACTTCAAGGGTGACTAGGTCACTTTGGGGAGGCGATTTCGGTGACCCTAGGGGGATTGAGATGGAGACAGAGAGAAATGGCAGTGAAGCCCCTAGAGGTCAAGTCCAAGTGGAATGAAAAGTGGGAAGATATTCCTTGTAAGTCAAGTGATTGTTGCCCCACAGGTATAGTACTTCTTCGGATGATTGTACTTGCTCGAGACACAAGAAAATCCAACTTGCAATGATATATGTTAGTATGGATCAGCAAGTTAAATTTGCTGTCCCTAATTTGCAGCAGTAGATGACAGTTTATATCGGCAAGTAAAGCATCTAAATCAGCATACAACGATCTAAACTAGTTAAGTAAATCAGCATCAAGATTAGCAATGAATATAGGTTGAAGAATGGCACTTAAGAGGCAAGAGAAGATGGCTGTTGTAAACATGTATTTTCTGCAGAAAATTGCAGCCTTATGGCTGTAGCTTTCAGTCACTTATATCAACAAATTACACCATCAAAATATGCCAACAGTTAGCTCAAAAGATGCTCCCTAGTTAGTAGAGTAAGTGAGCAAAATTTAGGAGCTAGTCTAGGGTTAGTTTAGGAGATATGGCTAGTAGTTTGTCTAGGTTAGATCAACCCTAATGGTTGTAGGTTAGGGTTTGTAACAACAAACAAAGTAATGGGAGAGAGGGGACGCCCTAATAGGGGAAGACTCCTCTCAATGAGACAAACCAACTTCAAACAAGAAACCTTTCAAAAGATCAAAAATTGCATTTCCCAAGGCAATGATTTTGTATCTCCAATGCAAAAAAGTATGACTAGTGCCTTTACTATTGGGTTAATGGAGTCAAATAAACAAAGAGCTAGAGAAGCTACCTCCTTGGGGGTGTAAGCCCTTTTACTTCCCAAGGCAAGTCTCTCTAACTAGGGTTTAAGCTAAGAGGGTGTATGCCCTTATACTTCTCATAGCAAACCCTTGTACAATCAATGAGATGAAGCATAAAATGATGAAGACTATGGTGGGGGTGTATGCCCTTATACCTCCCACCTAGCTCCTAGCATAACAATCCTTGACTTGAAAAAATGATAGCATAATAGTAAAATACCATACCAAGATCAAGATAAATGCGAAGATAATCCACCATAAGAGCTAGAAAACATCATCCAAGGCTAGCACCTCACTCCTCCATCAACCATTCATCAATATAACCATAAACAAGTGCACAAGAGACAAAAAGAGCCAAGTGTAGCGAAAATTTCAGACCAAATCCTCTTAGAATGAGGGAGAGTTATGTTAACAATGAGATCTTGTGATCTCTATTTATACAAAATGTAGCTAATATAGTTTGTCCACATACTTTAGGGTAAAACACAAGATTAGGGGTTAACAACCCTAATCTTGCCCCTTTTACAAAATAATATTAAACAATTCCTTTAAAATTTCACTTTTTCACAAAGAAAACCCTAATTTAGAAGGACGTCACCCCTTTAGGGGACGTTTTGGCATTAGGAGTAAGTCGTTGGTGTAGGAGGAGGGTGTCTAGGCTTGCCAAAGCCACGTGTCAAGCATCCAAATGTCTTCCTTCAAGGTCAAGACCTCAAACCCCTCAAAACTTCCAAGTGCCAAAGCATATTATCTCACCACCATGCCCTAGCCCCCCCACACATGACGTCATGTTCAAAAAGAGGACGTTTTTTCCCTCTTGGGCAAATCATTTAGCAAGTGAGGGTTGGGCTATGTCGTTCAAGTCATCATCAAGGCCTTCCAAGTCTGATCTTTCTCATCCGACATGCGGGCCCTTGGCATCCAACCTGTGGGTTTATGGCCCCATGGAAGCCCAAGCTAGGCTTGTTCTCCCAAAATTGTCCACCAACTAGGTCCTGCAAAGACAAATGAGCACGCCCTCCAAGGATCTCAAGTCATAACATCATGATAAGTGAATCCAATGAATAAATAAGCCATCTAAGCATGTGCATCAAAGATCACTATATCAAACAATTAACAGCTCAAAGACACTATGGATATAGAAGGGCACACCACTTGGAGGATTATTTTATCACTTGTTTGACCTCTTGATACATTCCTCTTGTTTGATTTGAGGAGGTAGTTGGAGCTATAGTTCATTATTCTATCATGCTTAGGAGGGCACACCAACTACTTGAGCTCTCATGCTTGGAGAAATGTACATGTGGCATGACCACTATTATTTTATATATTGTTTGACTTGTCCTCTCAAGTTACTTGAAGGATAAGAGTTGTTAGATAGATCTAAAGATGATATTATTATTTTATTATGGAGGTTGTTGAGCTTAAACTCTATATAGTAGAGGCTTGTCCATTTGTAATTGTTGTTGAAAGTTTGTGGAGAAACACTAGTGACTAGACTATTGTTTGCATACTATTGTAGTTTGCTTGGAGCTTGAGGCTTGTGTGATTGGATCTAATTTGCTGAATACAAAGGATGGGATTTTCATCTCTTCAAGTTTGTCAATGTGAGCTTGATCCGGGTATTGTTATTCCTAGTTTAAGTGAATTTATGGATGGTTGATTTCCTCTTGAAAATTCTGTGTAATTAATGGCTGAAACTGTTGAATTAAAGTCAAATTTCATGGTTAGAATTTGCTAAACTTTATCTACTTTCAGTTATAAACACCCTCCTATTATATGCTTGATGAATTTTCTATCATTAGGACCTAGATATGTATTCTACAATTTATAAACAACAATAAATAGATGGCTGTAACATGCTTATTTATGCTGTAAACAACCCTATTTTTCAGAGAAGAAAGCTCATAAGACCTTGCATCATAGACCCCATAAGTCCAATGATGTTTTGGCACTAATCTTTCTTTCCAACCACTCAAAAATCTTCAAAATTTATACTTTAATTTTCTGTTTTATAAGTCTGAAAATTACATTGAAATTATCATTATCCAGATTTCATATAAGTCTAAGAAAATAATCTTGAATGCATCATCCATATTAGACTTAACCTTTTTATATGGATCTGGATTTTGTTACTAAAAGTCTGCATATAAAATCAGATCTAACTCAAGTCTTAATGACCATTTCATTAATATTTTGCTAGACTTTTCCTCCCTTGAGTTGGAGAAGAGGCAACCTAAAGAGTGGGAGAGGGTTGTTGAGGTGACATTGGGTAACCTCTCCAAGTCGCCCTTAGGTCTTCACCATGTGAATTAGGACTCTAAACACCTTGGGTGAGGATTTGAGCGGTAACAAGGCCTCCTTTATGTTGTTGGCTCCTTTACCTCAAATATAAATAGAGGAAGGAGACAGTCCTTTTACTCACTATCCATTCCTCATTGCGTGTTAGAGATGTGAGGAGAGTAGTGCACTAGTCTCTCTCTCTCTTGTGTATTCTTCATTGGATCATCTCTCTTTGTGTTGAGTGCTAGGTTATTGGGGAAGTTCAAGTTTGTTCTAGGGTTAGGGTTCACCCAAAGGAGGTAAAGAACCTAGGGTTTACCCTGGAGGTGATTTATTGAGAAGGAGGATAGAAAGAAACATCTTGGACACTTGCGGGAGTCAAGTGTTGAAGCTAAGGACCTTGGAGCAATTTATTAATGCAAAAGAAAATGTTACAGATAGATTTACAAGAGAGTTTCTCACAATCGATCATCGACAAATGACCCTCCATGCTCTTTAAATAGAGATCATGGACCAATCGAGTGTTAAGCCACAGATCAATGTAGTTGGTAAGATCGAGGAGAATATGAACCATTGGATCACTCTATGTTGGGAACATATCGTGACCGTCAGATTACCTAACTAGAAATGCATACTAAAGAAACACACATTTTACCTAACGACACATTAGACCAAGTTGATCTTAACTAACTCCTAAGTGTCTAAATATCTTAACATCACCCCTTAAGTACAACTTGGGATAGGATTGAAGGATTTACAAAGGAGACACAAATAGGAGAAGGAAGGAGGCATTAAAGCCTATCCTCGCTTAATGACGACTTCTTGAACTCCTAGTATAGATTGAAGTTTGGAAAACTTCACTTTTGTAAGAGACTTTGTGAAAATGTTTGCAACTTGATCTTTTGTAGGGGCAAAAGAGCACTTCAATAACTCGATCATGAATGACCTTTCGGATGAAGTGCATGTGTAGCTCGATGTGTTTGTTGCGCTGATGTTGAACTGGGTCTTTGGTGAGCTTGATGGCACTCTTATTATCGCACCAAAGGGTTGTCGGATGCTGCTGGAATCCAAACTCTGAAAGGATCTGTCGAAGCCACAAGGCTTCTTGACTTGCATTAACTACTTCTCGATACTTTGCTTCTGTTGAAGAAAGAGCAATAGCCTGTTGTTTCTTACAGGCCCAAGTAATAGGTCCAAAACCAAGGATGAAAACATAACCTGCAGTAGACTTTCGATCATTAGGGTCGCCGACCCAATCTGAATCAGTGAAACCAACCAATAAAGGAGTTCCCCTTGAGCTATAATGTATCCCGAATTGAACTGTACCCCAGAGATAACGAAGTATCCTTTTAACATCTTTCCAATGACTTTAATCGGATGTTTGCATATACCAAGCAACAAGGACAACAACAAAGGAAATATCAGGATGGGTATGGACTCAAATATGATAGACTACCAACTAACCGATGGTACAAAGTGGCATCAACTTCGGGAGAAGTACAGGTGGCCGTAAGTTTGACTCCACACTGGAAGGGAAAAGGGGTTGGGTTAGAATGTTTCATGTGAAAGCCATGAAGAAGGTCACAAATATATTTAGAGTGCAAAAGAAAAATTCCTTACTTGGTTTGCAAAACTTGGAGGCCAAGGAAATAGTACAAATAGCCTAAGTCTGTCATAGCAAATAAGGGGTTTGGAATGCAAAAAGCGTCGAGGAAAGGGTAACTCAAGTGCCAAGTGCACCCTCTACAAAGGCACTCATGGAGGTGAGTCCAAATCTTGTCTTGCATGTTAATGACCCCATGCCTAGAAGTAAACCCCATAACCATCTCACATTCATTACATATCTCTGATTGGTTCTTTCGGGAAATATCTCTCTACTTGGGTACTGGCACACCTAATAGGATCTTTTGATGGTCCTCCCATACCTAAACTTGCCAAATTGCATAAAGTCTTAAGTTGATGTGAGGTTTGCAGTGGATACTTAATGTGAATTGCTTATGTATTAAATGATGGCCTACTTTGTATGCTTCTAAGGACTCTTGAACCTTGTGATTGTTGGACTTACTTGATAATATGGCTTTGATTGGTTTGGTTGCCTGTGATGCACATTTGACTTGATCTTGGAGAGGAAGTTTTTGTGCTTGATCCCAGGACATTATGCACTTTTTAGAGGACTTTTGTAATGTTCCTGGCTTGGCTAGTCTAGGAAACGCTGATAATGTGTGTGTAGGATCAATCGTTTACAGCATATAAATGGTCATACAAATAATAAATGCGACAACGGACTGTAAAGTTTATATTATGATATCTCTGCGGATTACAAAGGCCGAATGCGGCCGAATAAAAATGACAACACTTGGCTAGATAAAAAAGACAAAAGGATCTTAGCCGGAATATAAATAAACAACTAAAGATAATACCCGGAATATGTGAGCACTGCGGGATCAATGGATGCGCTGGAACTATGGCAGCTCTGACGGTAACTACTGGAAGTCTAGAAAGTTCGCCTTAGGAGCTATACTTCTCGGAATGGCCTGGAAATTGTCCCAAATGATGCGCCCTGCTCTAGTCCTCAGTACTGGTATCTGTCGGACCCCTCTGTTGATGAGTCTGGACCCCGGATGGATACCCTTGGGGGAATGCGCCCCTCTTCTTCTGGCAAAATGCATCCTAGTGATTCCACCGTCGGAATCGGACGAGATATGTCTCACAAAGACTGCCTTGGTCTACTAGGAAATGGGTCGGAAGGGTTTCCCTGAATCTGGTCTGATGCTCGCTCTGGAACCCCAAATGTGCCCACCAAAAGTCCTGCACGTCCAAGTCTGGAAAATGCGTCCCAGTTGATTCCTCTGTCGAACTCTGATGAGGAACCAGGCAAAAGATGCGCCTTGCCCTCCTCTCAAATGGGTCGGAGGGAAATCTCAGAATTCTCCTTGTATGGGATAAGTCGACTAAAAACCCTCCCAGAAGTTGCGCCCTCACTCTAGATGAATGCGCCCTTGCTGCTGAACACTGTGTAACTACTGCTGAAGAATGATGGAAGAACCGAATGATCTTCCCGGTGACTAGGGTGTGTCTCTCAACACCGAAATCAGCCAACTGGTGTCTTCCTCCTGGAATCCACTGAACTATCTCTCCTGAGATGCGCCTCTTCTCCTCAATGACAAGTCATAATCTGTATAATGATGAATTAGGTCGTTGACCCTTCCTTTATAGTTTTCCAAAACCCTAAATCATGTTGAAACCCTAAATCACTGTTGAAACCCTAATTCATTGTTGACTTCTATTTTTAGCTCATAATGACTTA
>SNQJ01S0081308.1:18598-35474 GCA_010110895.2 Picea sitchensis
GAAAGAAGACAAAATATTTTATGTGGTTTTTGGTAAACATGCCATTTTCAATTTTAGGATTATTATAATGGATTGTGTTGTGCTTAAATTTTTTTGAAAAATATTTTCAGTTAAGAAATTGTGAATGGGTATATTTATTTGGCAAAATTCCTTTAGGATTTGCACGTGCCTTCACTTGAACTTCAAGAGCCTAGTCTACATAGACAAAATAGAGCATGTGAATTATTAGACAGAGATATGAAATATGCTTACTTTATTAACTAACTAAGAAGTCAAATATGATTGTTAATACTAAAAATGTAAGAAGCACTGAAACAATATAGATTTTCATCAGTAATTAACAAACTGAAGTAATTGTGAAAGAAATGACAAGTTTGGAGTCACATTTACTTCTGTCAACCATGTCTCAAAATGGAAAGTTGGAGACAAGATAGTGAAGGTTTCAAATTATCACTTGTATTATTTAAATCTCGAAGTTGTTTAACAGTCAACCATCATAATTATCACTTGTGTTTATTTATTTTAGAACATTTTAATGGGATACAAGTATGAATGTGATATTTTAATATAATAATAGAACGAGACAAGGAGACAGGGAAGGGTAGGCGCAGGGACAAGACAAATAGGACCAGGAGAGAAAAAGGGCCAAGGCGAGGAGCAGGAGGCAATGAAATACGTTACTGCCCACAAGTAGCTATTAAACTTGAGAGATTCACACTCAGTTGATAATCATGTTGTACCTTACGAACATACACATCCAATTTTCATAACGCTCAGTTCCTACAGACTGAAGTTATCAAATCACCCAATTCCCTATTGTTACATAGACAGTTCCACATCAATCAATCCCATAGTGGAACCTGAAGAGTGAACCTACCTGCTTGAGTTCGATCTACCTACCTTCATCGACCTGATTTAGAACTCGATTTGGACCCAGCCAGATATACCTCTCCCTGATATATTCGATCTTGATACTCGTTTCATAATGTGTGGAATTGAAAAGACCAAACACTTTATGGGAGAGGGCGTTACGACAGTCTGTGGTATTTTTATCTATTATGCAATGCATGTTTTTTTAATGATAAATTCTGTACTAAAACAAAAATTTAGGAAGACTTGATTTGTTGGAAAGTTGATTGTATAGCCACATTCAAAACTTTTAACCACAAATTTCACGGGAGAAAAACTTTTGGTTTTCAAAAAGATGAGAAAATAATGGGTAAATTAAATTTTGGTGGTTTAGGAAGAAGAAATAGAGGATTTACACAAAACTTTCTATTTCCTCTCATCTTTCCTATTACATTAATTTACTAACTTTTCTTTAATTATAAGGATTATTACATTAATTTACTCAGTTTTTTTAATTATATGATTTTAATAATTATAAGTATTTTTTAACTTTTAAAGATAATAAAATCCTTTAATTAATTCTATTTTTTATAATAAAATTCTAAATTTATTGTATTTTTATATTAAAATTTATTATCATTATATTTATTTTTTAATAATAAAATTTATTATTATTTAATTATCAATTAATCATTTAAATAATTATATTATTTGTTTTATTAATGAAAAATTTTGTTTTTTCTTTTTTCTTTTTAACAAAAGGAATGAGCCCTCCAACTCATTTAGATAATTATAATATTTGTTTTTCTTAATCAAATTATATATGTTTTTTTATGTTTTTTTTTTTCATTTTATGATATGAGTAACATTCAATTAATCATTATTAATTGAATTATTAATCATTATTATTAATTATTATTAATTGATAATTATTTTTAATTATCACCACTATCTAAATAATTATATATTTATTTTTATTAATGAAATTATTTTTTCTTTTATTCTTTTAACAAAAAGAATGAGTAACATACATTGTGCATCCCCAACTCATTTAAATAAATATAATATTTGTTTTTCTTAATCAAATTATATATATTTTTTATGTTAAGAAGCGATATGAGTAACATTGAGTGTTTGTTGAAACAAGGCGAAAAACCCTAGTGATATGAAATTCCAGTGACCCGTGATCGACTGATGCGCGCTCTGACGCCAGAGCACTAACCACCCAATACCCTTTTCTGCAGACTAGCACTCCACAAGGTCCCTGTACACCCTACAATGAGTTTCGCTGGGGGGGGGGAACCCCCCTCGTATAGCGACATAGATGCCAACGACAAAACCGGTTCCCGCGCTAAGAGGCCTGCCTCACTGTTACACCGGGTATAAGGAGGGAGCAACTCTTTACCTAGGAACAAAGCTTCAGCAAAGAAATAGAACTTGAACCCAGTACATCTCACCCACAAGCTTCCAAAACCAAGGCCGTGTAAGTGTATTCCTAACTGAAAAACCACCTCTGTACCATATCAAATCGATTAGGGTGGGGGAACACACCCAAATTATGATGGATCATGCACCGAGTAGGAAAAATTCCCTGGCCTTTACCGACTGAGATCTCACTCTGCCGATTAAGGATCGGTGGAACCTCAAAGGAGATTATATCCAAATACCTAAGGGTTTCTTCACAATTATTTTATATAATCTCAAAGACAAAGACAAAATATTTGACAACGTTCAATCATACTTATATTAACCCAACGGCCTATTTCAAGATTTTGGACCTGATAGATTCAGTCCAGAGCAAGAGGACTTCTCACGGGCCCCGATATGGATCTGGTTGTACTCCCTGCCACATGAATTATGGCTGGAAGAAATACTCATGGGCATAGGGAACACGGTGGTACAATACGCCAAAGCTTCAGTTTCAAAAACAAGAAAGTACACATCATATGCCCACATTCGCATTCGCTACGACATATCAAAGCCTTTGTCGGGTTGGTTCCATCATTAATCGAATACTAGGATGAGGATTGAACGAACTAATTATGAACATATACCCTTTCGATGCAAGAAGTGCCACGAAAGCACTCCATCACATGTTTAGAGATTGTCCCTTGAATGCCTCAGTCCCCAAACCCTCTGAAGCTAAGCAGAAAGACGGATTCACTAGTGTTACAGGCAGGCGAAAGAAGAACCAGAAATCGGCTCCAAAGGTCCTATCTAAGAATTCTTTTGATGCCCTGAATCAGCCACTGAAAGAGGCGGAAATACATAACCCCCTCTAAGCATTAGCGCAAGAGAAAGGCAAAGGCCCTGAAATGCCACATACAACTCACCCAAAGGAAATAATTCAGACAACACAATCAGGCAGGGACGAAGATACCAATATGCTCATGGATGAAATGTATCTGGCAGAGATTGACCTAGAAAAAACTGGAAGAAGCACTTAATAAAAAAGACCTACAACATATCCCCCAAGAGAACAAAATGTGAAAGTGCATAAAGTGTTCACCAACTCAACCGCAGGATCCATTGCTCGGCTGCATCCGCCAGATCCCACCCATCGGTCTCAAAATCTACCAAGGAAAACAAAGGCGCTGTCAGAACCACTCAAGAATCCATCAAGGAAGCATGGCAACTTAATGATCAACTCAAGCTAGATACAAAGGTTATCGGAGGGATACATCCACTTCCACCATCCTCAAGGATGAAGATATCTCTTGAATATCAGAGGTCTAAATGGAATATTCAAGCAACGGATCCTCCGAGAATGCATTAAAATAGAGAATCCAGATAATCTATTATTGCAGGAAACCAAATGTGCAGGAAGGGAGGCGGAGAATATTTTTTGAAACAACTGGAGAAATGGGGATTTCCTCTTCCAGGACTCAGTGGGCGCTTCAGGAGGACTAGCCATCCTTTGGAACCCGCAAATGGTCACCTTGCTTCATCCCTTGTCCACCAGAGACACCCAACTCTTCAAAGATGTAGCCTCATCCAAGGAAGGAGCCATCACAAATGTTTATGGTCCGTAGTCTACACAAGATAAGGAAAGATTCATACAATCCCTTCATTATGTTCAAACCCTAATACACACACCACATTGGATAATTGGAGGTGACTTTAATATGATCCTAACGCTGGAAGAAAAAAATCGGCGGCTCAAAGCGGTTGGAGCAGGATAGTGGTATGTTCAAAACCCTTATAGAACAACTAAATATGGTTGACATGGAAACCCGGAATGGAATCTTCACCTGGTCCAATAAAAGAATAGGGCACCATCATGTGGCATGTAGGTTGGACCGCTTTTTAACAATTGAGGCCCTACTTGAAAGTGAACATGCAGTGGAAGCAAATATTATGCCAAAGGCAGGGTCGGACCACTGGACCATAGTCTTTTGCATGGACCCGAGATTCCCCCTAGGCCCAAACCCTTCCGTTTTGAAAAGTTCTGCCTTCACCCAAAATTTCATCAACTAGCTCACACTTGGTGGGGCCAAGCAGAAATAGATCATGGCACTTATATGTACAAGTTCCAGGAGCGCCTTAAGAACTTCAAACTGTAACTCCAAAATGGTGGAACAACCACCCTGGAAACATTTTCCTCAGGAAGAGGGAAATTGAATGTCAACTCGAAGAACTCCAACGAACTTTCATAGCAGGGAATCGAAAGCAGGACCTGGTGCGGGAAGAGGAACAACTAATGGCGGACTTAGAGGCATGCAGAGAACAAGAAGAGATCTTTGTGGAGGCAAAAATCCCGTATCCAATGGCTTAAGGAGGGGAGCACAACACAAAATTATTCCACAGGGCGATGACACATCGCATATACATAATCACATATCCAGCTTGGAGGACTCCAGCAAGCATGTCCCAATAAGAGAGCATGACCAAATAGCGGAGGCGCTTAACTCCTTCTATCAAGATATCCTCACAGAGACCAATACTAACAGGGAGGAGGCCATCCAAAAGTCACCGCACATACCAAGGCGAAGTTCGAGCAGAACAATGCAATGATGAGGCCTATTACTCAGTCCGAAGTGGATTCAGCCGTAAAGGACATGCCCCCAGAGAAAGCACCTGGACCCGATGGCTTCACAATGGACTTCTCCATCACTGCTGGGACATAATCAAGGAAGATCGCATATTTGCGTGAGAAGAATCCAACTTCTGGGCAAGTTCTTTCTTCCCTAAATGCAACCTTCATCACTCTCATCCCCAAGGAGGAATGAACCACTCACCCGAAGCAGTTCCGACCAATCTCTTTATGTAACGTCATTTACAAATTAATTACAAAAATTATCGCCATTCGTCTCAAACCGCTCATGTTGTTTATCATCTCTAATGAGCAATATGGCTATGTGGAGGGCAGACAAATTCCACGGGCAATACATCGCCACAATGAGGTTATTCACTCCTTAAAGACGAGTAAAATGCCAGGTATGCTCATTAAACTCTATCTCTCAAAAGGTTTTGACAAGTTAAGCTGGCAATACTTGCGGTCAGTTCTAGAATCCTTTGCCTTCAATAAACCCTGGGTTGATTGGATCAAGCCTACTTCCTTCCTTTTCTAAATTCTCAGCACTACACACCTCCTCTAATCTTTTCGTTCCACTAGGGTACCGCAAGTGAACCTCTCTCTCCTTTCCTCTTTGTAATCATGGCGGAAGGTCTAGGACAATATCTGAAAGCAGCGGTCCTTGAAGGTTCACTCACTGGGCTGCCACTCACAACCTTTCACCCTCGACTCTCGTGATACGCTTTGTCGATGACACCTCCTTATGAACACCACGGCCTGAGAGGCTACCTAAGCTCAACTCAATTCCTTCTCTCACTTCGATGCCGTGGATGTTGCTCAACCTGATAAGTCCAAACTATTTCTTTCCCCAACACGCCAACATCGGCTTAGGCTCCATCTTCATCTCTAGGCATTGCTTAAGCTCCTCCTCCACTTACTTAGGCATCCCCCTAACCAGAGAGTCGGTGAGATCTATCTCATGGGACAGCCTTCTCTTATCCATTGCTAACACGTTGAACAACTGGACCTTCATACCTCTAAACATTACGGCTAGATTGGTTTTGCTTAAATCACCCCGCTAAGCTCTACCTACGTACCCATTCAATGACCTAAGCCGCCCATCTCGACTAATAACAACCATGTATGAGTCTCCAAACATAATTCTTCTTTAGCGGAATGAATAACCACAACAATAAGAAATGGGCCCTTGTTGGATGGGATAAATTATGCAAACCCAAAAAATTTGGAGGACTGGGAATTCGAGACCCAGGGAAAATGAACCAAAATATTAAAAATATAATAGTTAGGCATCCAAATCAATATATTCAGGTTTGACTTTCTATGGCTCACATAGACTTCACCTTGGTAGTCTCAAGAATATTTAGAGAGCTAATACAAGATAGTTCAACAATTTTGAGTGGATTGAAGCATGGTAGTAATTCCTAACTTGGGTTGGGCTGATCAGAGACCACGACCTCCAACACTATGAGTCTACCATTCTTAGGCAAAACCTTGTGATAATTCTCAAGGATTTTATACATCGCCTATCATCCCAAATAGAGAACTTGGTGCTAATTCAGTCAGTCATCCTAAAAATTAGGAGCAAAGCTAGAGAAGCAAACATGATGCTAATAGGATCCCATCAAATATGATATGATGATAAACGCTACATTGAAGATGAAGAAGACAACACACTACCTTGATAAAAAATGACATCCATAGAGGGAATACCAAACATGTCACGCCACGCATGCTCTACACCCCAAAATAAAGAAGAAAAACACATACCCACAATTGTTTAATCCTACCGCGATGTACCGAAAAACATGGAAAATAGCAGTCAGTATATTGATCAAACCCCAAACTAACCTGGAAAAAGATCAAAGTTAATCCCATGGATGTGGGGGTGAGCCTCGACGATCTGAGCTATGGCCGCTCCATTTCCCACATCCACGTCCACAAGTCTCAACTTCTCACTCGGTCTGAACCCCTCGTGCCAGCCAACAAACGACTCCATGCCATTGTTAAAGAGGGTGTTAATATAGGGATTTTCCTTTGCAGAACAAAAATGATTTCCATGAGCTTGGAAAGCTGCCACCACTCTGCACCTTTGGCCCGAGCACACATTCATGTACATGGTGGAGGGAGCCATCAAAGTCTCAAGGATTTTAGCACATAAGAATAGAAGGGTACTAGTACTCAAGGGATTTCTAGTTTTCACCTCATCTACAAAAACGTTTTGCAAGATTCGTAAGCCCATAACGAAAATCGAATGGGATATCGGTGGAAGTTGTTTGAGATTCAATGAAAATCCCCTGAGTCGAGAGGTATCTTAGAATGCGGGAAAGGTAATCGAGATGGGGTGTTTGCGAGGGGATTCCGGCAATGATTTGGCGAAGCAAAAGTGTAGATGATGAATCTGGGCTTGCGCTGGCAAATCATGTCCGGAATTTTGAGCACCACACATTTGAGAAAGAGGGAAAGAAAAGAAGAGAAGACCAAATCTTTCAGGGAAGACAACAACTATAAATCCTGAGGAGGAGGAGGTTGTAGTTGATGATCATGGTCTTCCATTGGATTTATAGGTGGGAATACTTCCAATGAAAATCCAATTAGATAAAACTCGCGGCTCGCGGATCAGTTCAGTGAGAGATGCACTAAATCAATGATAGAAGAGGAAATGGTTCATGAAACCCAAAAGGGAATCACAAATTATATAACCATAATTTCAAGTTATCAAAACCAGAGACTTTGTTTATGAAAATCTAGTTAAAAATAGTATCTATCAAACTACGTAATTGAACTCCATCTACGTTTTGGGAGTTTTTTTTGTTTTATTTTGCCCGAAATTCAATGAGGAATAGTTAGATCTCTAAATTTGAGTGGTTAAATTTATATATAATCCAAATGTTTTAGGGTTTTAGCATGTTGAATCCATTTATGCATCCAAAAAATGCACTTAAAACAACAAAAAATAGCGATTTTGTCCAAATTTACATCACGACCAAAAACCCAAAAGGTAGAAAATTTAGCCAAAACCTATATCTATCACAATCATCTCTAAAATAGTGTTCATCACATAGTCTCTAAAAAAATAGTGTCTGGTAATGGTTGGCTAAAGTGGTGAATGTGATTATCTTTATTGTAAAGTTGATGCTAGGGTTTTTTTTTTTGAGGCATATTTTCTTGGGATATATTGCTCAAAATCTGGTGAGATGTTAGATTTGTATATTTGAGTAACTAAATTTGAGGTCCTAGGGTTTTTTCAACATCGCCAATCCATTTCAGATTCAAAATGAAATTTAAAAAAGACACAAAGTTGTGACTTCATGTAGATTTATGTTGCCGACTCGAGAGGAGAACTTTTTGCTCTTTTCTTCGGGATATTTGCCCAAAATCCTCGCGGAGATATTGTTGATCCAGAGATTTTGAGTAATTAAATCTGTATAATCCGAGTGTCTTGAGATTTTTCAGCACGCTTAATCCATTTCTACATTCAAAATGCAATTTAAAGAACACAAATTTGTGATTTCATGTAGATTTCTTATAAGCGTCAGATTTCCTTTCTGTCAAAAGAACAAAAAGTAAAACAATTAGGATCAACACCAAAAAACCATTTGTAATTACGTAGAACTTTCTACAAATGCTGGTTATTTTAATTAGTTTAATTATTTGTTGAATGTATGTTATCTATATGGAAGGTAGAGGTTACTACTTTAAATTTGATTAAGTCCCTAAGGTTACCAATAAACATTGTCACTAAAGGTTGAGTCACCCTTCATTTGGCATTCTAAAGAAGTTGAGCCACCATCCATCTAGATATTCCATAAAGAGAGATGGCTTTTCTAAGATCTTTCATCTCTAACTTGACTTATACAACATGGCATAGTCCATAAAAAGAATCAACATGTAGCAATGACCTCCATCTCAAATAAGTATGATTTCAATGTATATTTGTTACAAAATCTAATGTTCTTAAATAACTTTTAGTTTCAAACCTTATAGGATAATCATCACATTGAAGATTGGGATTAAACATAGATAACACATTACCCCATATTTTTTAAAAGCAAATTTTCAATGGACTAACTTGAGTGCTCGAGAAGTGTGAATAAAAAACAAATGGAAAACAAAAGGTATTGGGCTTGTTATCCCCGATACCTAGGCATAACTAGGAGATCAAGTCTCGAGTCCACATGTCCTAGACATGAAGTGACGAGCTGATCGACCGGCATGGAACTCGAGGGCCCATCTTCTTTCTTCTTCGCCAGACTTGTCCTGTCAGCAGCAATAGCTTGACTTGCATCAGAGAGACTCTTGTCTACGAGGTAATTGGTCCAAGGTATCATGGTATGTGTCATGTTTGATCGCTATAACCTCTACATGCATTAGGTTCCTTTCATTTCTCATGACAGCTTGGATCTTACACTCACCCACTCTTGACCATTGTTGGGGTGATTGACGGGGTGACTTAGCAAGCTTGTATCTGTGGGTTTTGGTTAGCCACTTAGTGGGGATTTGCAGAGCCATCGTCGCTTCCTCATTTTATCATTTTTACATCTTATTTCCCATTCATCCATCCCACTCCCCCTAGTCCAACCATTAGATGACCTTTGAGGGTTACACTTTTGTCTTTTAAAGAAGGCCAGCGTCTAGGGGGTAAAAGCACAGCGTAAAAGATAAAAACAAGAAATGAAACTTCCAGAGAGATGCTTCTACTTCTGTGGGGATCCCCGAGAAGGAGATGAAAGGCCTCTTGATAAGAAACTAAAGGGACCCTAAGAAAAATAATAAAGAAACAAGACCTAACTAAGAGGATGGGAGGTCTTCACAGCCGACCCATTATGTTCATAGGTATTCAACTCGCATGACATTGTTATTACTTGGTCACCACGCTTAGGTAGTGACCTTTGGTTGCATGGCTAAGGGAAAGTAGTCTCATCACGCAGCCAACCTTATCATCTCTGAAGATACCACTGGGTAACACTGCTCTTGGTCACCATGCCAAGGCAGTGTCCTTGGTCGCACTCAGTAAAAGAAAGAAAAGCAATAAAAGAAAAATAAAGGCACATTTGAAAAAATGCATCCATGACTCGTATAGATCGCTTCCTACAAAGGCACCCAATGCACAACACCTGCCCTTGGTCTTACCGTGACTGGACATCCCTATACCACATCACCGCAAAACATGGCTTGAATGATCTTCTTCGAGGAAACTTTCCATTTCTTGTAGGTATTAGCCCAATAGGTTATTCTCGCTGGTCTTTCACTATGTATAGTAGATCCGTAATGTCTTTGAGCTCTTAGATGATATGCTAGGAATTTCATGCATGTATTTGATAAATTTAATGATGAAATATGATTGACATTGCTAAGGATACCAAGGACATGATGGAGCCCATGGAGGGCGAATTTTGATGTGTGAAGACCATACCATGGATAAGTGCCAGAGGACCGTACACATGGGGAGATGATTAGCCTGACCTCCATGGGATGAAGAGCCCATCAGATGGTTGGGCCGGGCGTAGGCAGGATAGTCCTGGGTGGATGGGTTTCATTGCACAAGGAAGAAGAAGGACGCCCCCATCAAAGACGCTTATGCAGCCCTAATCTAGGGGACTACCCACCAGATAGATGATTGCTTTGATGGATCTTAGACACACCGAGGCAAATGGACGCTCGAGCATGTGGTGCCTTGTAGGAGCCCTCTAGAAGGGCCAACGTTTTGCCTCCCTCGGATGTTGATCTTGCCCAAAAGGGCCAACGCCTCGAGGGGCCCGACGCCTCCTTTAGCTCATGCCAGACATTTTTAGCATTTAATGACAAATATGTAATTATTGTTAGTCATCCTTGTCGGTTGTTTTAATGACTCATTTTGTAATTAAAGGTCACAAGATTGGTATAAATAGAGGACACTTGACCATTGATTAAACATATCACACAACTCAATTTCAGGAGAGAATCATTTTAGTATTTTGTCTTGGTATATTGGCTCTTGGAAGTGAGTGGCCAAGCGATACCTTTGTGGAGGATCATCTTTGGCATGTTTATGGTGTTTCTATCATTGAAGGTTTACAACCAGGGTTTGATAAGCTCTTCATTGATTTCTAAGTATATTTTTCATACAAAACTACTTAATTGAATGGCTAAGTCAAATCTCTTGCATTTATGGTTACATTGTTGTTATTTTGCTTAATCATTGAACCCTAGGTAGCAAGCACAAGTAGTCCTTGCTTCATGTCCACATTATAGAAGACTTGTTTTAGCCATTGATTATGAGGATATAGCTCAGTCAAGGTTACACTAATTCTCCTTTCTAAGTTAGTTTTGAAACATAAATTGAAAAAGAAGACGCCCTAGGCCTAATTGAGTTTACACCTAGGGTTTTGACCCTTAGGGTTTGAAAGGTCAGCCCTGCAACACTTTCATCCCTAGATTTGTGTTTTGAAACTAGCCATTTTTGCCAAGGATTTTAAGGAAAGAGGGAGGAGCATGAGGCCTAAGCAACACTGGAATGAGCCTCGTCCACTTAGGGTTTTGATTTCAAGGGCCCTCCCATTGCAACACCATCAAACCTAACTCTCTTTGTCCTTGAATTTAGATTCTCCTGAGACTTTTGCCTTGGCTCCTTGACTCCATTATACCCTAAGGCACTAGTCTAGAACTCCAACTTTGAGATTCTTGTGTTAAAACAACCTTTAAACTTACCAAAACCCTAATCTAACCCTAACGCCTCACTAACCCTAGATCAAGGATGATGTCATGCCTCTTTGAGCTCTTGGTTAATGTAAAACGTTGTGGCTTAGTCATCTAAAGATAGGCATTGGTGTATTGATAATTTCCATTGGCCAAATTGCAAAATCCATTCAATCTCTTTGCTCATCAAACTAACCCTCTAGGATCTGAAGTTGATGTCACCTCTAGCATAGTGGCGCAAACAACCTTTGTATGTGAGCATATGATGATATTTAATGCGTTGTGTTATTTCCAAGATTGATTGTATACATTGATGCTATATCACTTCCAATACTATTGAAGTAATATTACAAGCCATAGTCATTTTAGCAATCAACACTCACAATACCACTGCCATTTATGCTCATGAGTATTTAATGAGTAGTCATTGATTATGAAGTACTTACCACTGTTGTACATTTTAGTTTCATTTACCTTGTTGTCTTGTTGGCAAACAGGTTCCTATCTTGTGGTTTATCTTCTTCTTGACTATTTCCTTGGTGGTAATATGTGAAGGGAAAACCAACTTTAACCTCTTGAGCCTTAATCCCTTGACTTTTCCACAACACCCCAGATTACCTAGGGACCTCTCCCTCATTTAGCCACCCTAAATAGAAAGAGCCCCCATCAAGGTGACAGTGGTAAGCCTGCTAATGCCTGATCCCCCACCTTCCACCGGGCTTGACCTAGGACTACAAACCGAAATATAACAGCTAGCTACCTCTACTTATGTAGAACCACTTTATATTGAATACCAGGTTAGCTAGCTGGGCTAGCTACCTCTACCTATGTAGAACCACTTTATATTGAATACCAAGGCTGGTTACATATGTAGAACTACTTTATATTGAATATCATTTTAAGAATGAGAAAGTGTCAAAAATATTTGTTAAATTCTCCACATTCACAATATAAAAGTTTTCAATTTACCAAATATATTTATTAATATAATAATTTGTATTTAATAATATATGTTTTCATAGTTAATCATAATGCATGAAAAAACTTTTTGAAAATAAATGTTTCCTCCATAATCGCGGAGTCAAAGTTTTCCAAAAATTTTAATCAAAAATTCTTAACCATGCTCATGATTTATATTTATATTTATACGATAAAAGGACCATCCAACTTATATTGAAAGTTAAAAAGTGATTGATATCCATTTGATAAAATGAGTGATTTATATTTATATTTATAATGATAAAAGGACCGGCCCAACTTAAATTGAAAGTTAAAAAGTGATTGATATCCATTTGATAAAATGACCATCCAAATGATTTAGTTGAAACTAAAAAAAAAAAAAAAAAAGTGAGTTTTTATTTGTTTTTTTCAAAAAAAAAAAAAAAAAAAAAAAAAAAAAAAAAAAAAAAAAAATCCCTTCAAATTAAACTTTAGTTGGTACACTTTCAATCAATTTCAATGTGCAAAGAAAGGTCTGGTTGTCAGATCAATGTGATAGTTTGGTTGTTAGATCAATGTGACAGCTTGGTTTGATGAATTATTACTAACAACTTACCAAAAGCGTATGGATCTATCTGTATCGACCTCTTTTACTAACTTCCTGAGATATAATCTCTATCCCTTATCTATCCCTTGCGACCTACACAATTCATCCCACTTGAAAAACCTTTCACTTACTCATTTCACCTACTTACTGACGACCCCTAACCTATTTAGCCAGGAAGACTTTGTTAGTGGTAGAAACACTTAGTTATAACAATCTTGACTATTCAGTTTTACTCTTTTGAAATGCCCCAAACTTACAATGCATTGTATGGGCGAGCTTCAACATAGAGTTGTGGGCATTTGATCACACTTTCTGAAAGAATTGTACTGGAGTAATTGATTTGTTATCTATACCTTTTGCTTATTTGCCTAAGGAACAATGCGAGTTATTTAACCCAGATGTGTCATATGACTTGGAAACCGTAGAAACACAACTTTTGATTTAAAAAAAGCACGCTCGTTTAGGAAGGTTTTGGAATTGACCGAACCAACCTAACCCGGGTGCCCGCCCCCCCCACCTGATCCCTATTTCATATTGAGATATTCTTTATAACCCACTTATAACTTAAGGTACCATTATATCGCCCTTCCTTTAGGGAGGGAATGGTTCAACCTCATGATGAATGGAAAGGGGAAGGGAAGTGGGTGAAACAGAAAAGAAGGAACAATCTGTCATTGGATCGTGCATGGCTATTGTGCCCTGTTTAATTTTACATTGCCTATGATATGTTACGTGCAGTGCGCGCTTGGGTAAGCCTTTTTCATATTTGATATTCTCTTTGTTCAGCCTACACTATTAATGGAAGGAAGTTTGACAACCATCCACACTCAATCTAAAGCCCTCATTGAGGAAAGGAACTACTACACGAAGGATATTTGAAGAGCACAGTGGAACGACTTGCTTGGGTATGTGCGTCGTGGGATTAACATTGCTATTGACATGATCAATAGCCTACTATTTGCATTTCTTCTTGTTGGATAGCTTGTGGTGTGGGATCATACGTGGTAACTGCCCTATTTTATTTAGTCTATACAGCTATACCCCCTTGAGATTGATTGGATGGGCTTGCTCGGATTGGCACGACCACATGACCATTTGTCTTTACCCTTATATGCCTAATTTTGAACTGGAAGTTATAAAAGATACCCTTTGTTGAATGGATCGTCTCAATTACCCTATGAATTAACTATTGAACTGATGAAACACAGCTGGATGGTGATCGAGTAGCCAATAGGGTTTTACCTTTCTAACCATTCTAATGTTGTTGGAGGAACGAAGTGGCATGACATGGATTTTAATTCACCCCTTTGCGCAGTTGGACAACTCAGTTTTGGTACGAAATTGTTGGAATGGAACTGCCTTATTATCAACAGTCACTTCATAGACACGGTTGGATGATTGTCGATTTGTGGCTCCCCTGGCTACTCCAATTATGGATGGGATGGGACACAACTTACTTGGCTGGATTATGGTTCATCAGAGAAGCCAGATGAGATACATTGATAGGATATAATGCCCAGACAACCAATCAAGATATGTTTCGATAACACTTGCCTTTAGGAATCTTAGGAGGTACAGGCTTCTATCTAAGGGAAGTCAGGGGATAGACCTCAAGATATTCTCTATGGCCTACCTTCCTACTATATATATATATATATATATCCACCAACCCTCTTACTCCCTCCACAGATCCACGATCCCTCCTACTATTTTAAAAGTATTACAACATGTGTGTTTATAACTAAATATTAGATTTATTTTAGATTATTAATTTACTCTTACTGAATCATTGTATTTATTTTGAAAATAATTATCACTTATATTTATTTTAGAACATTTTTACAAGTTGGACATGGTCATTCCAATTAGTGCCTCCGCCCCCTCTCCACGTTTTTCGAGTGGAATTCCGGTGGCAATGTTTCCAACGCCGAGATTGCAAAATAATTCATGAGGCAATGTTTCCAACGCTAAGATTAATGTAAACGAGGGAATCAAGATTAAAGGTGCTAATCTCTAAATTATTAATCTATACGAGTGAAGTTAATTGAAAGTCAAATTGTGTGTTTATGTAGCGACTGGCAACCAAATCACGTCCATGGAATGGAGTGGGACGACAATACTGCTTTTAGAAATCCCCACAAGTCTATCAGTGGGCTGTGAGTCTTCGTTTGATCTCTATATAGAAATCCCCACAAGTCTGTCAGGAGTTCCGAAAAGGAGATAGAGGAGCGAAGGAGGAGTCATGTGGTGGTTTTCAAAACCAGTCTTCACCTCGCAGTCACCTTCGTCACAACACCTCTCCACACATCCACTCTCTCTTCCACACTCACCTGGGCACAATCTCAAACTCGTATCCTCCTGCTCTTCCACCACTTATTTCTCCCACCCGATCAAGAAAATTGCCACTTACACTTCCTTAACCTATGTCTGGCCACTCCCTTTTCCTGGAAGGATTCGAATGTGGGGCCTGGTGATCAGGGGATGGGCACAGCAGCTAATATGACGATGATACGCAGAACCCGTATCCAAAACACTGGAGATCGCAACCATCTGCTCTGCTCCACGTGGTTCTTGATCATCTGTCCCGATTCTGTGATGCAATACCATCAGATTTGCACCACATTTCTCATGTCAGGCCGTAGGATCCATGAAACCCTAGTCGTCCAATCTACAAGGTGTAGATCTGTACCATTTTCGTCATATAGTATACTAGCCCGACCATCTGATTGTCGACACATGGCATGATTGGCTAGGTCGTCCGATTAACGCCATGTGTCAATGATCATCCAACCCAGATCTACGGTTTGGAGAGAGAAATGTGTCGACGATCGAATGGTCTGAATCTACGACCAAAAATAGGCCACATTTCAAACATCGAACGACCAAGATCTACGGCATGTAGAAATCCACGTGTCCAAGATCGATTAGCTGATATCTACGACGTGTAGATCGCCACATGTCCAAAATCGAATGGCTGAGATCTGTGGTGTGTATAAAGCCACATGTCCAGGATCGAATGGATAATATCTACGACGTGTCGATCGCCACATGTTCAAAATCGAATGGTCGAGATCTACGGTGTGTGGCAACAACACTACGGCCTCACAAGAAACACATGGCAGAGATCGCATGGCCTGGAAGCTGATCCGACGTCCTAAAACGTGCCACGATGCATGGAGAGAGCGACTAAGGAATAGGCGGGCGCATGTGCTTTTCTGTGAAGTGGTCGATTCTCTTCGATCAGGCATTTCTGAGCCGAGCAGAAGACGAGCATCCATAATTGCAGACGACATTTATGAGCTGAGCAGAAGAAGATCATCCATAATTGCAGAGGGAATTCCTTAGAATGATTAAAAGATAAGGGACCAGTCATCTTTTCGTACTAAAAGCACATCAAAGCTAAAGCTAGCCGAGGCCTCTTCGCATTTTGAACCTTAGACAATTTAGAGGCCATGCATGAAGCTAAAAAAATAAGTAACAACATACGGGTCATAATGTGTGGAATTGAAAAGACCAAACACTTTCTGGGAGAGGGCGTTGCGGCGGTCTGTGGTATTTTTTATCTATTATGCAATGCATGTTTTTTTTTTAATGATAAATTCTGTACTAAAACAAAAATTTAGGAAAACTTGATTTGTTGGAAAGCTGATTGTATAGCCACATTCAAAACTTTTAACCACAAATTTCACGGGAGAAAAACTTTTGGTTTTTAGGAAGATGAGGAAATAATGGGTAAATTAAATTTTGGTGTTTTAGGAAGAAGAAATAGA
>SNQJ01S0081309.1:0-18351 GCA_010110895.2 Picea sitchensis
TATGTGTACAAATGTTTTCTTTATATAATAACGACATATATACCTAACATAATTTTAGGGTTAGTGTTTATGTATCTTATTAGTCCCTACTAAAGCAGGGAATATAGCAATCAATTACTATCATTTCACCGATGAGGGTTGAGTTTCAAGAGCAATTCCATATCTTTATCAATGAAAAGAGAGAGACATTATATCTACAATTGAAGGGAAAAGGGTATGTGAATTCCATAAACCTAGAATATTATGGAATCCACATACCCTTTTCCATAGAAAATACTAACTAGATTCAAAAACCAAATACATGAAATATGGTACTACACATATTATAATATATTATCAACAAAAAAACAAGCTAAATGCAATTTGGACATTTGAAAAAAAAATTACAAGTTAAATTAGTACATCAATAAAAAATAACATACTAACCTTGCAAGTTCAAAAATCTGAGATATGTAGATCGAGAATTGGATTTGTTCAATCGGTAGGTGATGGAAAAAATAAACATCTCAAACAAAATCCAAGAACAGTGTCGCAACTATAGCAATTGTGTCGTAAAGTCTCTTAAAGTCATGTATATATAGATAAAATAGTCAACTAGCTGTTAACACCGACCAATGAGATGGGCAAAATTTTCGTTGTTATTTCCACGAAAGTTCGTCGCTATAGCAACGAAAATCTCGACTAGTTGAAATTAAGATTTTCGTCGATATTGTGACGAACTTTCATGGCAATATCCATGAAAATCCCACCCTGTTTAAAAAAAATGATGAAACTAGTGGAAGCGTGGAATTTTTTTGTGGAATAATCTGCCCATATGTAGTAGTGCACCTATTTTAAATTCAACATTGCATTGTCGGCTTACCATGATTTGGTGTCCCTTCTGCAACCACGATACCTTATATGGGTTTGGATGTGCAGTTGTCTCCAGCTCCATCTTTTCCACCATTTCCATGGATACAATATTATCAGTACTTCCACTGTCTATGATCACTTTACATACCCTATCTTTGGTATTGCAAGTAGTTCTGAACAAACTGTTTCTCTAAACTGGTTCCTTTACTTATTTCTCTGGTTCTATGATAACTTTTCACATCATGAGGGATCTCCCATATTCTGTTGTTTCTGCCTCCACATTCCTCTCCTGTGCATTGGAAATGTAAGATTCTCCATATTTCTTCTTCTCAGGACAATCCCAAGACATATGCCCTGCCTTTCCATAGGCATAGAATTTCACTTCTCCTCGTCTGCCTCTTCCTCTTCCTCGAGAAAAAGAGTCTCTTCCACCATAATTTCCACCTATGGAACTTCCTCCTCTTTATGTCTAGCTATGATACTTTCCAACTTAATCTTTGTGTTTCTGGAACGTTTCTTGGGTAATTCCTCTACCTATGTTTGGAGTTTTCTGTCTGTTTCGCTGGCTTTTCTTCGTGGCCAACTTTTCCTCTGCTTTCAGTGTCACCTCATAATTGTCCTCTATAGTCATTACTATCATCATACTGATTTCGTCTTGAATCTCATACCTCAGGCCTTACATACCTGGCATTTTTCTCTTCATTGTTATCTCCATGACCTACTCTGATGTTCAACCTATAAAAGTTTTAGTTTACTCCTTTACTAACAAGTCTTTTTTTCTTAGGTTTTGCAATTTCGTAAAAATATTTATCTGATAGTAGTTGGGTATGAATTTATCTTTTAATTTAGCTACCATCCTATCCGAACTTTTGATTTTGGACTTACCTTTACATCTTCTATTAGCTTGCAATTCATCCCACCATAGCGCCGCATGTACCTTTAGTCTGGTAACAACATGCTTCACCTTATTTTCATCATCGATATCCTCATAATCAAAGTACTTTTCCAAAGAACTTATCCAATCCAACAACTCTTCAACATCTAAGTTTTCTTCATACATTGGGACTTTTATTTTTTCTCTAGCTCCCATTTTAACAACAACTCTCAATAGCTGCTCCTCTATAGCTTCTTCTCCTACAACTCATTCTTCTTCTACTTCTTCACTATCAACCTCACTGACATCACCAACATCAGGTATTCTTCTCTATGTTGTCTCCATGGCATATAATCTCATAGGGAATCTCCTCATCTCTTCTTCCATTGTTGGATTCGCTACAGGTCTATCCCTATGTCTTCGTGGTAGCATGGTACCAAGTTTTCCTTCAGAGAGCTTAATTTGGACTCTAATACCAGTTGATTGTATCAACAAAAACTTATCTATGCTCTGATACCACTTGATGCAAACCCACACCCACTCTTTGGGGTCTGCGCGACCTACCGGTCTAGGATCGTTTGACTTTGGGAGTCAGATCATCTCGCAGGCTCCTTTCGAGCCCTCAAAACCGATTTCACAGGTCCTATGTCCTTCTTCTCAACTGAAAAAACCACTTTTCGGGAGTCCCTAAGTACTCGAAAGTCCTTCAAGGGACCCTGGGCCAAAAAATGTGGACTAAATCTCCAATCTACAAAGAATTCATGACTTCGAAACTCTCGAACTTCATGAGTTTCATCAAACTCGCACCATGCTCCTCCTGAACGCCGAAGTGGAAAATTTATGAACTGATAATCAAAGATCAATGATCCATAGGACCCTTTAAAATCCACGACGTGGAATGGTTTTGCTATTTTTGGATTCAATGATTCCACCTGGTCCAACACTCTATGCTCCCGGAGATCTGAGTTTTCCGTCACAGAGCTTAATTTGGACTCTAATACCAGTTGATGGTATCAAACAAAAACTTGTCTGGGCTATGATACCACTTGATGCAAACCCCCACCCACTCTCTGGGGTCTGCGCGACCTCCTGGTCTAGGATCGTTTAACTTCAAGAGTTGGATCATCTCGCAGGCTCCTATCGAGCCCTCAAAACCGATTTCACAGGTCCTATGTCCTTCTTCTCAAGTGAAAAATCCATTTTTCGGGAGTCCCTAAGTACTCACAAGTCCTTCAAGGGACCCTGGGCCAAAAAATGTGGACTAAATCTCCAATCTCCAGAGAATTCAAGACTTCAAAACTCTTGAACTTTGCGAGTTTCATCAAACTTGCACTGCGCTTCTCCTGAATGTTGAAGTGGAAAATTTATGAACTGATAATCAAAGATCAACGATCCATATGACTCGTTAAAATCCACGACGTGGAATGGTTTCTCTATTTTGGGATTCAATGATTCTTCCTACTCCAACACTCTATGCTCCTGGAGATCCAAACTCTAAATCAGATCGGACAATTCTTGTTCCTTCACAAATTGACGGCTTATACATGCTTCGCGGCTACAGGCTTCGGGACTTTTCGAGCACCACTTCATGGATGTATCGGACTGCTAAGTCTCTAGATCTTGGGATCTACTACCACGCATCTTCCATTTAGAAATGACATGGATCTACTATGATTTTCAAAGATTTAGGGAATTGTCAACCTTTCACAATCATGTCCCCTTTCTCTCAGATGGACGGTCTTCCAGAATCGATGATCCGCTCACACATGTCCACTAGAATCAACACTCCATATGAGTTTCGTACTTCGAAAATTCAGGGGTTCCGAATCCTTTTCACTCCACACTCCAAATGCTCCAAACTTACGAAGTTCGAAGGATTTCTCAAGTTAAATCCTCCACTTCTTTCCCAGATCTAATGGCTAGGAAAGGATTTGGTTTCTCCATGAGAGGATCTAGTCTTCCCATCCTCCAAACTAATAAAACTCCTCCTTTTCCAAAGGATATTGGTCACTATCCTTACTGAGCTTGACCAAGCAAGGAAATACGAACCTTTGTACCTTCCTTTGTGCTCCCCCGAACATTTACAATTTCATACTTAGAAAGTTTCTAAGTCACTCCTACTCAGCTATGACACTTGTTTACCTTGAGAATTTGGAGTTTCTTTCAGAAATTCTCACACACTCCTTGCGTTCTCTAGACTCAGAATCTTCGAGACTCCAACTGAGTCCAGTCCTAATGCACACCTTCCATGGGTTTTTTATCATAATTTACTCTCCATTGAGTGATTGTGCACTCCTTGCACTTCCTCTTCAAAGTTTCACGCTACCTCTTCTGAGATTCTGAGTTAGACTCGACTCGACCTTCTTGTTGAGTACATTTTTATGCTTCCTTTTTGCTCTATAAACCACACTTTTGCCTCTATATCCATCCATTTTGCCTTCATTTCATTCCATATCTTCCATGAAATAGCTTATGCGAGGTATATTTATCATTCTTTAGCTTAAGAATTCAGTTTTCTAAATTTTGGCATTAAAATTGAAAATTTATCAGAAATTACAGCATTTGACTAAATCCTGTAATAGCTCCGAGGTTCGTGTACTTGCAGGACACCTGGGTGAAATATAAGACTTGGGTCGTGTTCCCTGATGTACAAGGATGGATAATTAGCTATCATCTTTGAGATCTGAGCCTTCCAGATGTCTGGTCAATGCTGGTCAAACAGGGCCACTTCAGTAGAAAATACCATGTTTTAGCCCTAAATCATGGATAGTTTTGAATTTTCGTGGGATTTGGCCATATATTGTGGATCTGAAGGAGGCATTTGACCCCCTTAGGATATTATGGATATGATCATGATATTTAGGAGAATTATTAGCATTTTTAGTTTGGAAACTCTTGTATAAATACTCTTAAGCATAGACTAGTATAACAACTTTTGGGTGTGAATGAAGAAACCTTGGAATTTATACTCTTAAGATCAGTTATGTGTTTTGTTCCTGTTAAATTCCTATGATATGATGAATTGAATTCTGCTGGAGATATTTCTTAGCTGAGACAACTCAAAGTGTACCAGTGAAGCATTGGAGGGCCCCCTTTGCCAAACTAGTACACTCTTTCTTTGTGTTCTTTTCAAGTAATCTTTGATACATGTTTTAGATCAGATCTTGCTGTAGATGAGTTTCATTCATATCTTGCTGTAGTTAGATGAATTTCATAGCTAAGTCACATGCTTAATGTTTTCAAGCCTTACTCATATTGTGAATGATTTCTTGAATATGAATTCAATGTGTAGTTTGCCTTCAAGCATTAAGATAGTCATGAATGTTTTTTGAGTTATTTATACTTTCAGTACTTTTGATGATAGTTGCTAATGAATGAATGGTAGAAGACAATGAATGCATCTCTTGAATAATATTTTTGTCCTTCTAGCATTTGATAGGTCTTAGAACTAGTTCGAACATCTCTTGAATGCTTACTGTTGATACTCCTTAAGAAAACAATTGCTAATTACTGTTATGAGATCTATGAATAGGACTTCTGAATAGAATCTTAGCATCTCTTCCATATTCATCCTTTAGAATAGGTTTTGGTTTATCTCCATTAAAGATAAAATCTATCTCTAAATCCATATACTTTGGATGTGCCTCTAAGTCTTACAAACACCAGATTGACAATCATTTGTACTCTAATTTACATCAGTAGATTTGGAGCCTAACATTTCTCACACCTTGCGGTCACTATGCACTCCTTGCACCAGAACTCTTAGAAGAGAAACAATTGAAACTTAAAGAAACATTAACAATTCCTCTTTCTAACTAAAAAATGCATACATATGGGCATACTCAACCATGGAAAGCAAATAACATAACATTTAATCAATGAACTCATAAATAAATAACACCATGCAATTGGAATCAAACCTCTGTTGATATTCATTCAACAAAGTAATTACATGGACTCATATAGTTCTCTGCAGCTCCATTTACTTTCAACAAAAAAATATATTATCCTTCAGAAATCTTCTTACACTTACATTTAGCAGCAATAATAACATACAACATCTTCATTTTGGCATTGATTACATATATTTATACATGAGGATCTTGTCGATCCTTCCCTACAGACTACCTTAGTGTTATCCTATCACAATTAAAACATTCATCTACTAAGGCCTATTACATTGAATGAGCATTTACAAACTAGATAAGAGCTGGCACTAGAAATGTGTACAATCATATAGATAATTAAGGTGATTACAATCTCCGATGATCCTATACAATGGCTCAAGCCTCCAAATATTAAAAGATCTTTAATTACAATGTTTCAAAAATTTAATATGATGCACCCTACTTGGGATCAAAACCAACTTTAAATGTGTGTGTTGGGTGTTGAGTTGTCCTCCACTCGGCCTCTTTAGACTGATGATGATGCTTCTGCATCACATGGTTATTAGGGTCTTCTCCATGTCTCCCATTGAATTTTGGGATATTGGAAGGTATTTTGGTGGGGATTGGAGGCCAAAATAGGGAATGCAACATGGGATCATTGGTCAAACCCAACAGATCAGAAAAATATAATGTAGCCAAGAATGGAAGTTGTTGCTTAACTTGTGGATAATGGTAGTAACCATGTGACATAGGAACACTAGTAGGACCATATACAGGTTGCGATGGGATGGAAAAACTAGATGTTCCTCCCATGTATTATGGCTAACCGGATGGTCCCCTAATGTTTTGTGGCTAACCTGAGGGTCCCCCATTGTATTGCAGTTGACCCAATGGTCCCCCCATGTATTTGGGTTAAACCGATGGACCTCCCTTGTACTATAGTTGAACTGACTGTCTCCCCATGTATTTTGGTTTGATTGATGGACCTCCCATATACTATGTTTGAGGAGGTTTTTGTGTTGCAATCATGGGGTTCAAGGATTGATCAGGAAAATTTCCTTGCTGAGGAATTCCCAATATATTAGGTTGATCCCATAAAGGATTTTCAACTCCTAGATATGGTTGTCCAGGATATAGGCCAATATTAGTGGGAATGGAAGGACATGCATAAGCAAATTTCCCCCATTTGTTTTGTTGTTTCCCCCATATAGGAGTTTTCCTCATAGTTGATGGTTTCCCCCCGTCAAAAGGTTTCCCTCCAGCTGATGATTGAACTCCAATGAAGGGTATAGAAGCACTCCCCATTTGTAAATTTGGAGATGTAGGTTGAGTATCTTGTGTAATTGTGGTTGTATGAACAATTTGAATGATGGCCATTTGACCGATGGGATGACCAAGTAAATTACTTAGTGTGTGCATATGTGGTATTAGTGAAGCAGTAATATCACCCAACCCATGTGCAGAGAGAGATGTACTCATAAGTTCTTATGTTGGAGTAACCCAGTTCACATATGTTCCTAGTAAATAATAAGAATCAACAGTAGTGATATGTGCCAGCGCGACCATCTATGGGTACATTGGGGAATGGATATTCCATCTATGCAATTAGAATATAATCTATTGGATGAACGATAAGAGGAATAAGCATCAATGAAAATCATGGATGGTTGTTCAAAAAGTAGTGGGCCAAGCAAATCAATTAAAGGGGGATTTTTGTAAGGTACAACACCTTCTACGAAGGTTCTGATCGGTTCTTCTGTGTGTTAGCCACTGCTAGGAGATACACTCCTGATTTTAGAAGTTTTTTCTTCAACTATTCCTTTGTTAGAAGAGTTGTGTCGAGTTTCATGAACTTTAGGATCCAAACCTTTCTTTCTGCGAGATCTTTGAATCCCTTGATCGACCATGGTGAAAGTAAAATAACAATCCTTAAGGACAACTATGAACTCTAAAAGAAAACACCCCTAAAAAATATCTACATGTAATCAACCAAACAAAATATATGTAAAAGGATCTTCCGAAGATCAGATATCAATCCATCAACGAATATATGAGAAGAATTTACTTACACCTCCACATAATAACCTTGTTATTGCACAATCTATTCTTTCCCAAAGCCTAAAGGAAAGTAGGCTTAGATTGACGTAGCACAGAGGTAGTCCTATCACTGTCACCCCAATAGGGTACCTCTTTCTCTTTAAGAGGAGGAAAACCTCACTCCAAGGGAGACTTCCCAGGATCTATTTGGTTGATGAAAGGAATAAATACACAGTGAAAACCCACCCCTCTCTCTAGGTCACAAAATAGAAGAAGTCACTTGGGTAAAGTTTAAAGGGACAAGGGAAAGTGAAAGTGGGTTTGTACCTTCCCTTTACCAATGAAACATAAAACATTAGTAGTAACACTGATACCAACGATTATAATCAATGACTTCTTAGACAAATTATGTGTTACTAGAACAATTTATATATAATAAACATAAGATTATAGTAGCAACAATGTATCTTGAAAATTGCAAGTTATGATGACAAGAAAATATATAAAAGGTGTTGCAAACTTGATAATACTTCGCCACTTATGATTTTAAATATTAATAAAAGTCAATAGATGACTTAAATGGCCGTGAAAACATTTATAACAACATTAATTAATGACGATGACAACAATAGAAACCATTTCATAAAAGTACTATAATAAAGCAATAAGACAACTACTTCAATATCCAATTATTATAGTTTTCTTAGTACAAATGCTCAATGGTTTTATTGCTGATTTTTAGGGCTGTTAGGGGATACAATAGTGGTTGTAATAGTATTTATGATAGCAGTAACAACTTCAAAATTTTCACTTTAGAAATCTAGCAAGGGGAAGACTAGACCCTAGGGTGATGCCACCTAGGTTAGTGCAATTTTTGGGGTAGGTTATCTTAGTTATTGTTCTTGTTAGAGATGAACAATGATTGTTGTATAAGAAACAATATTTAGGAGTTTCTAATCTAGGAAAGGTTAGTGGATTACGTTAGTTTAGTAAGATATCAAGTAGAAGAAGAGGTTTGAAGTCTTGTCAAAGAGTTGAGGTAAGAAACTAGTGCCTTCTAGGGTGATGGGGTCAGAGTTGGAAGCTCTCTTCTAGGGATATAAACAAATGATAATGCACACAACTCAATATGAATGAGTCTATGGAGAATAACACCGTAAGTCTCCCTAGGATCTCAATCTTGGAGAAAGAGGATACTAAGGTGTAGGCTCTTCTAGGCTTTAGAACCTCCTTCTTCTTGAAAATTTTGTGGATGAGAATTATCTTGAGCACGATAACCAAGTAATAACCTCAAGGGAGTTATCACTTTAGGGCCCTAGGGTTTCACCAATTACTATATCAATTTATGAATCTAGGAAAATTAAAAGTAAGAAAGATAGCACTTTAAGTTTCTTCAAGCATTAAATACAACATGCAATTTCATAATCTTGTATGAGAAAATAAAACCATACCATTAACCATTCAATAGATGACAAAATGCATATTTTACTTACTTGAACTAATAATAATCATGATTATACCATGCAACATCACCATAAAACTTCAAAATTTTGATCCAAGTGCTAAAACAAGCCTCCAACAAGAGTAGTGCCTCACTATTTCAGCAAATAACCCTAATGGGGTGAAAATTTCATACCTCTTGTCCTCAAGTGACAAGTTATGATGAAAATGAATGTCACTTTCTGTTTATTTATACAAAATCTTCCCTAAAATTAATTTTAGTTCATAATCATAGGCTCGCCTGATCAATTTGTCCTAATTTAAAAAATTAACAAAATTACATGAATAATACCTAGTAGGGTGACGCCATGCCCTTTCTAGGGTTATGTTAAGCTCCAATGGGGGATGTCCAACCTTGAAAACTGGAACGTTGTCCCCTCCAAACCTTAATCACACCATCAATTGCCAAATGTTGTGCTAATCACCCTTCTTTCACCAGAACATCACCTCCCTGAAACCCTAGCCCGAAATGATGATGTCATAGGATAGGTGGTCGGTCTCTAGGCATTCCAAGGAAATCGTCCAAGTGAATAGAGGTGGAAATAATCCATCTAGGCCTGCTAAAGTGCCTCCAAAGGAAATGTCCTTCCTTCATCCAGTGAAACCTTCAATCTCTTCTTACCCCTGGCTGGGGTTTCAACATGAATCTTTGGGATTTGAGCCCCCATGAAGGTCTGAGCTAATCATTCCCTCATTTGTACCTATCCACCAGGAAAGGTCTTGGAGAAACAAAAAGTACACCCTCCAGGGGATCATAATTCATAAGGAACATAGCATGTAAATCACATATAATAATTAAATTACCTGAACATGTGCATCAAACCCCTCTTAAGCCGAAACAAATGCTCAAAGATGTTATGCAATTTGACAATATAGGTTTGGAGAGGGTGTCAGGATGTCCTATTGGGATAACCTCCCTTAAGTTTGGGGTGTTTCCCAGGTGGATTCTAGTCCAAGTCATGTAAGTGTATGATGTGGCATGGGGTAAATATTTGGGCAAGGGGTGCATGTGGTAATAGGGAAATGTAGAGGCTTACATGTGGGTGCCTTTGTGGAGGGCGAGCTCCACCTTATCATGAATGTAATTTTTTATTAGCCCATACATTGCCTTTTACTCTTAGCTTTATTTATTTTGATATTTTTCTCTCGTGCTTCAAGGAAATAGTTGAGGGACACTATCCTAGATTGATGACCAAAGGTGACAGCGTTATCCAAAAACATTTCACGGAAATGAGAAGGTTGGATCATGATGAGACCCCCTTTCTCTTGGATATGCCACCAAGAGCCACTACCATGGTTTGGTGACCATATAGGTGGTAGTTTCATACTACTACATGCCCATGGTCATAATAGGATGGCTCGTGATGAGACCTTGTATCTATCAACTAGTACCTTGAATATTAATGTTATCTTTTGGGCCCCCTTTTCTTATTGAGATGTTTTCACTTCTTTCTCAGGGATCACTAGGTGAAGCATATCAAAGGTTTCAAAATTGTCTTTTAACTCTTTCCAACTACTGTTACCCTCCGGGCCTTTATCCCCTTCTTCCCACAAGGTAAGTTACTATTCTTCCTAGTGCAGCTAATCCCAATTCCCAAAAAAGCATAGGGGAGATGGAAGGAATAAAAATGGAAAGTGATAAGTATGGAGGGAATGGATGATGAACTTTCACAGATCCACCCAGTAACAACCCATCCTAAAGGGAAATCAACTTTCTAAGGCACCGTGTCATCCTTCCAGGTTTGAACAAGTCAAAGAGCATAATTTCTAAGAAAACGTCATGAAATGAAGAAGGATTTGATACAACATGTTCAAGTTCTTAAAAAATCAGAGTTATACATGACATGATACCCAGACTCATTACCTCATGGAGAATGACTCACCCCTACTTTAGGACCAGGATGGTGTGATGAATATTGTTGCTGGTGATACGTGGATTGCACTGAAGAAAAGAGGGGCCCTTCAGGGCCATTCTCAAGTCGTCTAGATCTATGTAATCCATATTTAGGATCTGTGGGCCACGAGACATAATCTCCTTAGTTATCCCTAGTCTAGGGGATAACATATAGCTCCAATTCACGGACATGTGCTCACTGTAGAGTGCATGAGAACCTCCACATCTTTGGTATGACTTGTTCCTGCTAAATCTCAACAAGAGATATCAATAATACCTATGGTGGTGATATCACCCCTTCATCCATATATGATAAAAGAATATGATTATGAGAATACATATATACATAATGAAACAAGACAATATGAAAATTTCAACTACAAATATGTTAACATGATATGCAATGGTATATATAATGGATGCAAAATGACTACCTATTATAACTTACCTATACTTACCTACCATGTTTTCGGTGGGAAGTAATTATTTATGTGGATAGAATTCACAGGTATTTTCAAAGCATCTCCCTAAAGAGTTGTTAAATTAAAAGAGTTTGTTCCTGCTTGACTCACAATCTTGTAAGGACTTGTCCATAATCCATCTAACTTCTTGTGCATACCAAGTTTATCTCTCCTTTTGTCCCATAATAACACTAGATCCCATTCTTTGAAATCCCTCTCCTTTTCTTTGTGATAAAAAGTGTTCTTAAACTTGTCTTGAATTCTTTCCATATGGTTCAATGCAACCCTCCTAGATTCATCTAATTCCACCAACTGGTCAATTCATCCTTGGAGTGCTTCTTCTTCTGTGGTTTATTGTTGGGCAAAGCGAAGGATGGGACTTTGGAGATTCATAGGTAGTTTAACCTCCAACCCATATACTAGTTCAAATGAGGTTTTTCCTATTGAAGTCTTTGTTTTTATATGATCTTCCCATAGGGCATACTTGATATTGCTATCCCATGCCTTCTTATTTTCTCCCACAACCTTCTTGATGATATTCATGACATTCTTATTGCTTGACTTTTCCAAACCATTTCCCAACTACTTAATTTGTCTATTACTATTACATCGATCTTGAAAGATACATTAGGGAAAGTGTGGAAGGAAACAACCAAGTCTTTGATAAGACCACGTGTAAGGCCATCTAATGTATAATTATAGGGTCACAATATACTAAGTCCCAGATGGTGCATGACCCTTTGAATCATGATGTTTCTGGAAGCATCTAGATAATAGATAAAAAATGACATTATGGAGAAGGAAATCATTTATTTGGAGGGTAACATAAAAAGGCGTGGGTTCACCATATCTTGTCCCAACTCTTCCAACATGAAAAATGACCGAGGATTCTTCTTCCAAATCATTTTACTTAGTGATTTGTGAAATTGAAAATTCAATGTCTTCTTTTTCATCCTCCCAATCTTCAAACATTTTTTCAAGGGCACCTAGATCCCCATGGGGTTTATGTTGTTTTGAAAAATTCAAGGCATATTTCATGTTTGAGAACCCATTCTTCCAAGTAACAATTCTCTTAGGGGGAATGGATAACTTAATCTCTTCATTTACTTCTATTATATCTGGGAAATTATGTTCTTCTTCCTCCATGTTTTCCTCATTGAACCATAAGATATCATCTTGGTGGTGAATAATATTGACCTGGGAAACATAATCACACCATTTGATATTTTTTTCAATCCGGAAAGCACCATCTTGTGCCTCCTTGAGGTTTTTTGGGAATCGATTCCTGAGGAGGGATTGGAAGTTTCCTTCGAAATAATTGAGGTATTATCCAAGAATGACGCTCTTTGGTTGAAAATCGGAATCGATTCAACCAAACAAGTTATTCAACTTGTCATTAAATTCCCTAACAATTTCATCGTTTTGTTTGCATATTTTGAGATATTGCAAGTAAAGGGAGGCCATATCTTCCATCACACCCCGTGTTTGTAGGAAAACTTGTTCTAAATTTTCACAAGTTGTGAGGCTCTTGATTGGGAGGTTAGTGCTCCATTTTCTACCATTTCTGGTAAGTGAGGCAAGGAAAATTTTCATGAATGTGTCAAGATGTTCTTTCCCAAACTGATGGAAGTCAGCGTTCACAAAATTTGTTCCAACGTGTATTGCTAGAAGCCCCAGCCTCTCCGTAAAACTTGGGTATCCATGAATAGACATCTTTAGGGAGATCATGTAATCCCCCTTTGATATTGGCCAAGTCCAAACAGTAAAAGAATTCTTTGGGGGCCCATTTAGGAGGGGCCATGTGGACAATAGGAACTACAGGATAATAAGGTGTGTACTGACGTATTCTACATGTCATCATCAGTGGAGTCTCCAAACAATATTCTTGATATTATCAAAGGGATGAGGGGATCACCCTCAGTGGAGTCACCAAGTAAGCTCTGTGAAATGAAGGATTTGGATAAAGGCTTACCGAAGAAGGTGTCATTTGAGAAAAATTGACTCGATGTTCCCCGACAATGATGCCAAAAATGTTATTGCACAATCTATACTTTCCCAAAGCCTAAAGGAAAGTAGGCTTAGATTGACGTAACATAGAGGTAGTCCTATAACTTTCACCCCAATAGGGTACCTATTTCTATTTAGGAGGAGGAAAACCTCACTCTAAGGGAGATGTCCCAGGACCTAGTTGGTTGATGAAAGGCAAAAATACATGATGAAAACCCACCCCTTTCTCTAGGTCACTCAATGGAATAAGTCACTTGGGTAAAGTTTAAAGGGACAAGGGAAAGTGAAAGTGGGTTTGTACCTTCCTTTTACCAATGAAACATCAAACGTTAGTAGTAACAATGATATCAACGATTATAATCAATAACTTGTTAGAAAAATTGTGTGTTGCTAGAACAAGTTATATATAATAAAGATAAGATTATAGTAGAAACAATGTATCTTGAAAATTGCAAGTTATGATGACAAGAAAAGACATAAAAGGTCTTGATAACTTGATAATACTTTGTCACTCATGATTTTCAAGATTAATACAAGTCAATAGATGACTTAAATGGTTGTCCAAACATTTATAAAAACATTAATTAATGATGATGACAACAATAGAAACCACTTCATAAAAGTACTATAATAAAGCAATAAGAAAACTACTTCAATATCCAATTATTATAGTTTGCTTAGTACAAATGCTCAGTGGTTTTAAGGATGATTTTTAGGATTGTTAGCAGCTCCAATAGTAGTTTTTATATCAGCTATGACAATAGTAACAATCTTAAAATTTTCACTTTAGAAAGGTAGAAAGGGGAAGACTAGACCCTAAGGTGATGACGCCTAGGTTAGTGAAATTTTTTGGGTAGGTTAGCTTATTTAGTGTTCTTTTAAAATCTACAAAAATCATTTTTGTAGAAGAAGAAATCTTTAGGAGTTATGAATCTAGGAAAGGTTAGTGGATTATGTTATTTTAGTAAGGTATCAAGTAGAAGAAGAAGTTTGAAGTCTTGTCAAAGAGTTGAGGTAAGAAACTAGTGCCTCCTAGGGTGATGGGGTCAAAGTTGGTGTCTCTCTTCTAGGATTGTAAACAAATGATAATGCACATAATTCAATAATAATGAGTCTAGGGAGAATAGCACCTTAGGTCTCCCTAGGATCTCAAGCTTGGAGAAAGAGGATACTAAGGTGTAGGCTCTTATAGGCCTTAGCACCTGCTTCTTCTTGAAAAGTGTGTGGATGAGAAGTATATTGAGAATAATAATTAAGTAAAAACCTGAAGGGGTCTAGCACTTTAGGGCCCTAGGGTTTCACCAATTACTAGATAAATTTGTGAATCTAGGCAAATAAAAAGTAAGAAAGTTAGCACTTTAAGTTTCTTACTTCAAGCACTAAATACACCATGAAATTTCATAATATTGTATGAGCAAATAAAACCATACCATTAACCATTCAATAGATGACAAAATGCATATTTCACTTACTTGAACCAAGAATAATCAGGAATATACCATGCAAGATCACAATAAAACTTCAAAATTTTGATCTAAGTGCTAAAACAAGCCTCCAAGAAGAGTAACACCTCACTATTTCAGCCAATAACCCTAATGTGGCAAAAATTTCAGACCTCTTGTCCTCAAGTGAAAAGTTATGATGAAAATGAATGTCACTTTCTATTTATTTATACAAAATTTACCCTAAAATTAATTTTAGTTCATAATCACAGGGTTGACTTGATCAATTTTTCCTAATTTGCAAAATTAAACAAAATTACATGAATAAACTCTAGTAGGGTGACGTCATGCCCTTTCTAGAGTGAAGTTGAGCTCCAATGGGGGACACCCAACCCTGAGAAGTTGAACGTTGGCCCCTCCAAAGCCTAATCACACCATCAACATCCAAACATTGTGCTAAGCACCCTTCTTTCACCAAAACATCACCTTCGTGAAACCCTAGCCCCAAATGATGATGCCATAGGCTAGGTGGGTGGTATTTAGGCCTTCCAAGGCCATCGTCTAAGTGAAGAGAGGTGGAAATTGTCCATCTATGCATGCCAAAGTGCCTCCAAAGGAAACATCCTTCCTTCATCCAGTGAAAACCTTCAACTGCTTCTTACCCCTGGCAAGGGTTTCAACATCAATCTAATGGATTTGATCCCCCATGAAGGTTCAAGTTAATCATTCCATAATTTTTACCTGTCGACTGAGAAAGGTCCTACAACAACAACAAGTATGCCCTCCAAGGGTTCATAAGTCAGAAGGATCATAGAATGTGAATCACATCTAATAATTAAATTACCCGAACATGTGCATCAAACCCCCCTTAACCCCAAATAAATACTCAAATATGTTAATCAATTTGACAAGTTAGGTTTTGAGAGGGTGTCAGGGTTTCCTATTGGGCTAACCTTTCTTAATTTTGGGGTGTTTCCGAGGTGGACTCTAGTCCAAGTCATGTAAGTGTATAAGGTGGCATGGGGTAAATATTTGGGCATGGGGTGCATGTGATAATAGGGAAATGTAGAGTCTTACTAGTGGGTGCCTTTGTGGAGGGCAAGATGCACCTTGTCATCAATGCAATTGTTTCCTAGCCCATTCATTTCCTTTTACTCTTAGCTTTATGTATTTTTATATTTTTCTCTCGTGCTTTAATGAAATAATTGAGGACCACTGTGCTATCTTGATGACCAAAGGTGACAACGTTATCCACAAAAATTTCACGGAAATGAGAAGTTTGGATTGTGATGAGACCCCCTTTCTCTTGTATATGACACCAAGATCCACCTCCCTGGTTTGGTGACCATATAGGTGGTAGTGTCATACCACTACATGCTCATGGTCATAATAGGTCGACTCGTGATGAGACCTCTTATCCATCAACTAGTACCTTGAGTATTTATCTTCTCTTGTGGGTCCCCTTTTTTTGCTGAGAATATTTTCACCTCTTTCTCGGGGATCCCTGGGCGAAGAATCTTGAAGGTTTCAAAATTGGATTTTAACTCTTGCCAACTACTTTTACCCTCTGAGCCTTTAGCCCCTTCTTCCCACAAGGTAAGGTACAACCCTTCCTAGTGTATCCAATCCCAATGCCCAAACAAGGATAGGGAAGATGGAAGGAATAAAAATGAAAAGTGATAAGTATCAAGGGAATCGATGATGAATTTTCATAGATCCACCCAGTAGTAACCCATCCTAAAGGGAAATCAACTTCCTAGGGAACCATGTCACCCTTCTAGGTTTGAACGAGGCAAAGAGAATAATTTCCAAGAAAATGTCACAAAATAAAGAATGATTTGATACAACATGTGCAAGTGCTTCAAAAATCAGAGTGATACATACCATGCTACTCAGATTCATTACCTCATGGAGAAAGACTCACTATTACTTCAGGACCAGGATGGTGGGATGGATACTACTGTTGGTGATAAGTGGACTGTACTAAATAAAATAGGGGCCCTTTGGGGCCATGATCAAGTCATCTGTCTCTTGATACTCCATGTCTAGGACCTACGGGCCTCGAGACGTGATCTCCTTAGTTATCCCTAGGCTAGGGGATAACAATCCCTTGTTTGCATAAGCAACCCTTTATTCACGAGGTCACCCTCTAAGGGTACTAAAAGTGTGATGTGACATCTTCCCTAGGTACCATGGGAATCCCATCACAATCACCTCTGTATATACCTAAGAGAGGCCACTAAGGTTATCAACTCGTAGTCGACATCTGAGCGGTACACTCGACTGTTGGGACCAAATTTATGGGCAGGATAACAAATTCTAAATCTCTTTCAGAGGACTGAAGACAAGTGGACTGATAATTCTCATAAGGACCTTGAACAGATTCGATATTCATGAAAAACCAATATCAAATGAACTAGTAACACTTAAGAAAAACCCCCAATATATGCTCTTTCCATTATGATTGGTTAAGATTTGGAGGGATAATATCCACTACTCTTATGCACACGACCTCGTGTTCATCCCCTGTGTTAGAGGGGGTTCCTGAGTATGCCTATACAATAGTTGGATTTTGTCACTCTTGAATGTTCTACAGTCTTCTTTAGTAATCTTGGACAATTTACTCACTTTTCCTAGTACAAAGATTCTAACCTTATGCTACTGTTGGTGTAATATAAACGAAAACATTTCTAGTTTATTTTATTAGCACATTGGTTGATTTTAATGGAATTCGTTACTAAGAAAGGTCCACAGAGATGAAATTAATGATGTGTGAGACTCGACTCCAATAGAATGCAAAAAGAATGAAATGAAAACCTTTGTTTTCGATGAATTCTATCTATGAGAAGGAGAATAGTTCTTTTCTTCTTAACAAGAACTTAATATCATGCAACTTTTCAAAATGATTCCAAACTACAAAACAAATGTTTCTGAAATCCTAAATCAAATCCAAGACTAGCTCTTTCAAAACATGCACCAAAATAAAAATTCTAAGAATGCAAAGATTTCTCTTTGTTTGATTGTATATGCAATGAAATATTTTCAAATGCAAAACTTTTCTTCTTCCTAACTTCCAATGAGAATGAAATAAATCAATGTTTGACACAAAGGAACATGTGTTGAACAACTGAGTGGGGGGCCTGAATCAGTTGTTACCGATCTTAAACAATTATGCTTATTTTAAACTCTTTGCAGATCACTGAATGACAATCACAATAATGCAGGGAAGTAAGCAATAGAACATTCAACATCATTCACACATATGAAATATATAGAGACATATATTTCTTGAGGAAACCCATAAAGGGTAAAAACCTCTTCTTCTTTATATGATAAGTAATCTTTACATTCTGTACATTATCATACTTATGAGCACCAACTCATAATGAGGCTACAA
>SNQJ01S0081309.1:22133-45050 GCA_010110895.2 Picea sitchensis
GTTATGCTTAACCTGTGTCCTTTTCCCATCCATCAAGTGATTTGCAGTCTGTGGTGGTTTGTTACTTGGCTGTCTCATTCTTTGTTGTGGTAGATATCTATACCTTGAATGTCTTGATTGCTCATAATTTAATTTTAAAGAACGGTTTACAGCTTTATGACCAAAGTTAGAACAAAAGAAACAATACCCATAGAAAAAACGTTGGTACCTGGGAAAAGTATATCTTCTTTGAGGAGGTCGATTTCTTTCATGCTGATAATTTCTCTGATCTACAGATTCGGTTCTGGTACTTTTTCTTTCATTCCTTCTTGGTGGTTGATTTTCTTTCTTTGTTTCTGAAGAGTGACTCTTGTCAATGTTTGAGGATTTGACAAACTTGATAGCTTCTTTGTTTCTTGGCTGGCCACTACTTGATCCCTCTTCATAACCCAAACCATTTTTCAGCTTTGGATTCCTTTTCTGAATCAAAATGGTGGCTAATCCTTCTGAGGCTTTGATACTTGACAGATTCTGATGATACAAGGCTTGAAACCTCTCCAACTCTTTTCTAGTTTTCACTACTTCTTCTTCCAGAGCTTTACGTCTTGCCTTCTTTTCTGATAACTGTTGTTTCAGAATGTCCTCGATTTTCTTTGCCTCTTCTAATTCCACTTTTAGTAGGGCACAGTCTTCATCAGGCTATTTACTGTCTTTCTCGAACTGTATCAATAATTGTTTTTTCTTTCTGTTCTTAATTATGAGTCTGTCAATCTCTTCCATTGCACTGATCAGTTCTCCTTCCATATCAACCACGGCTTCTTCTTCATTAGCCTCACTTCCCGTGATTTTATTATCATAGTCCTCTTTGGCCATAAGTATGAATTCATTTAGTTTATCTTCAATAGAGGAGTCATTGTCTTCATCATCTGAAGGATCATCATCATTGTTTACACAAAGACTTTTCTTCTTCAAATTATTCTCTTTAAAGAAATTTCTATGTTTGTGCTTCTCCTCATCATCACATGTCTGATCATTTCTTTTGTGAGGAAATTTATTTGCAAAATGACCTATATTTCCACAGTTGAAACATTTGAAAGGCAGTTTACCTTTCTATTTGCCTGATCCCTTCTTCAGTCTCTTCACAAATTTTTCTTCAATTTCATCAAGCTCAGAATCCTCATTCTTGTCTACCTTAAATGATGCTTCTCTGGAGGTGGGTTTATATTTAACTATTCTCATTTCATATGCAGTCAATGTTCCTAGAAGTTGATCAAACTCCAAGGTTTTTAGAACATTAATTTATTCTATAGAAGAGACCTTCGGGTTGAACCTATCTGGTAGAGATCTCAAAATTTTATGAACTAAAGAAGGTTCCTCAATTTTTTCACCAATTGCTTTCATTGCATTTACCAGTTCTTCAACTCTAAGAAAGTATTTTCCAACAGTTTCATCTTCTTTCATCTTCAACTGTTCAAACTATACTCTGTAGGTTTGAAGCTTGGCGTCCTTTACCTTCTCATTACCTTCATAACTGCTAATTATTTTGTCCCACATTTCTTTGGCAGTTCCTACGTGCATAACTTTTACGAATTCTGCTTCTGCAAGCCCACTCAAGATAGCATTCATAGCCTTAGTGTTGAAGCTAAATTCTAGTTTGTCATCCTTATTGGCTAGTACAACTCGCTTTACAAAACCAATATCTACCACATCCTAGACATTTGCACCTAATGCCATTATGTAGGTTCTCATTCTAACTTTCCAGAAGGTAAATTTTGTTCCATTGAACAGAGGGGACTTATTGGTCGAATTTCTGTCATGCCTTGAAATGTTTAAGCTCTAGGATCTACCCTTAGATAAAAGGGGCCAAATCTGATACCAATTGTTGAACAATTGAGAGGGGGGGGGGTGAATCAGTTGTTACCGAGATTAAACAATTATTCTTATTTTAAACTCTTTGCAAAGCATTGAATGACAATCACAATAATGCAAGGAAGTAAGAAATATAACATTCAACATCATTCACAAATATGAAATATACAAAGACAGATATTTCCTGAGGAAACCCATAAAGGGTAAAAACCTCTTCTTCTTTATATGATAAGTAATATTTACATTCTGTACATTATCATACTTATGAGCACCAACTCATAATGAGGCTACAAACTTTGTTTTGCAAGCTGCAACTTGTTGAGAGAACCAAATCTTTGTTTTCTCTAGCACCTACTAGAAGGAAGCACCAACTCCCTGGTTTCTCTAGCACCCACTAGAAGGAAGCACCAACTCCCTAAGTGTTCCAGCAGCAACTGGATGGAAGCACCAACTTACAGTCACATAGGCACCAACCTGTATAATAGAGAACAACAGTTCTCCCTTGCACCACCCTGCCACCCTCGTTTCTCTGGCTGCAACTAGATGGAATCTACAACTCCCTGTGTTCAAGCACCCACTTGAGCCTCTGAGGACAAAAGTCCTCCCTAACACCTCCCTTCCACCCTGTAATATAATTTTTTCTATATATAAATTTGTCATAGTGATACAATATTTATCATTGTCTTACCAGGCTTATCACTGTTTTTCCATGCTGCTCTGCTCTCCTGTATCAGTGTCTCTCTGTCTGCATCTTCTTGCAGTTTCTGATCTTCTTTTTTTCTCTACAAGAGCACCTCATCCTTCCTTTAGTCTCTCACTGTCTTGCTGCACACATGCCTTGCACTTTCTGTGCTTCTGCCTTTTATGCTCTGTGTGCCATGTCCATTCAATGCACCATTCCTCTTCTTTGTATTTTATCTACTGTACACTCCTCCTTCTACACTCCTGAATCCCTCTCAACAACAACCCCCATCTCTTCTTTGTTCTGCATTCTTATAGTCTCTGTGCACCTTGTGCATCCCCTCTGTGCAATGCTTCTACATGCTCTTCATGTCGAGTGCTCTACCTAATCATCATTTCAACTCTTCAACTTCTCTGGCTGTTAAACCCATGTGTCCATCATCACTGGGTGTTATGCTGAGATTCCTTAGCCTGTCTAACAGTCGAGACTCTTCGTCTTCTGTTAAGCCCTAATATTGGCTCATTACCCCTTAATTGGGGCATATTAGATTAGTAATGTTATTTTATTTATGTCGGATTTAGGCCATTAGTTGTAATTTAGATTAGTAATGTTATTTTAATTATGTCGGCTTTAAGACATTATTTGTAATTATACCTCCTAGTCTCCTATATATACCAAGGAGACATTTTCATTTTGAATCATCTTGGACTTGAACATTTAAAGACAGGAATTAGGAGGTTTCCCCTCGAGAGCTTATTATCTGAAATTATCTCTTTTCAAGGCGTTGATTACTTTTCTGAGTTTTCTATGCTATATTGATGTTTGGTTCTTAACATGTAATTATATCAGAGCTCAAGGTCTTGGGGTTTTAGCTCTCTATGATACACCATTGAATTTTTGCTATAACTTTTCTACAATGTTTCAGAAGAAACCTCTTAGAGGTTATTTAGTAGACGGATCAAAGTGCGTTAGTTAAAAATTCAGCTCTGAGGCCTTATATTTTTGGAGATCTGATTTGTGTGTATAAGATAGGAGTTAGATCATCCTGAAATGAGTCATTGTGGAATTTTCACTATAAAACAATTTTCTGTAACGTTTCCGACCCTTTCCCTCACGGAGGCCATTTACATAAATTAGTAAGGTACCTGGTAGAAAGTTCAGCTTCTGGGTAATCTTAAATTTTATATACACCTTGTGTAAGATAGAGATGTCCTGACTAGTCTATTGGCCTAGTCTCAAGAAGGTATTCGAGGTAAAACAATCGTAAATTCTTGCTAGAGTATCCAAATTAGTGGGACTGGTTGCATTGGATGCGTGGACAGTCTGTAGTATTTTAAGTGTCACGAGGTTCAGAGTTTGATATCAATTATTTTGAGGCAGTTCTATACAGAGTGAAGGTTCTCCTGGAAAGGCCAAAAATGACAAGTTGTGAGAGAGTTACCATAAATTCCCATGGCACATCCAATTTTGATCAGACTGTGGCATTCTTGAGGAAGAAATGTCAGAGAGAACTACCTAAAAGAAAGTTTCATACCTAGAGGGGATGGGAAACTTGGGAGATAAATAGAATAAATATTGTCTAGGAGAATCACCTCAAAATCAAGACTCAAAAGTGATATTTGGCCAACATGCCACCCAAAAGGACCTTCTACACCAAATAAGCCTCAGGAAAATCCCTAATTGGACTCTTGATGAGGTGAAGAAATGCATTAAGGGATATAAATGATTTACAAAGAAGCGATAATTAAAGATGAACTACAAGATATGAGGAATTCAATGGAAGCTAGGATTGGATACTAAGATGGATTAGATGGAAGCTAAGTTGGATACTAAAGGATGGATTAGATAGAGCAAAGATGGATTCAATGCAAGCTAAGTTGGATACTAAGATGGGATTCAATGGAAGCTAAGATCATAGAAGTAATGAAAAAATTTATATACTTGAGGAGAACTGCCCAAAAGTGAAAATGCATCCATGTAAAATTCATGATGAGGACTAAGGAAGGTGAATCCAGAATGGGAAACTCCAACTTTGGTTTGAAGACCAACCACGTTCTAAGATTGATATGAGGAATTTGATGGGACCCAATCCACATGGATACTTCAGATGGAGCAATTCTTTGATCTCCGCAATGTGCCATATACACAAAAGGTACGAATTGCTTCTTTATATTTTAGAACCTAATCAATTTGTTTGGTATAGATGGCTTTGTTCCCTTAGGTAGCTTCGTCACTTGGACAATTTCATGGAAGAAATGATAGCACACTATGAGGATACAAAGTCAATACCTTCTTTAGCCAATTGATAAATCTCAAGCAAAAGGTTCAGTCACCAGTACATTGAGAACTTTCAAAGATTGAATATAAGGTAAAAGCGATATTCGGATGAGCATGATTGATGTATTCACTTGAACTTTAAAGGACAACATTCAACATGAGTTGCATCTGGGAGCCAAATCGTGGAGAATGCATTTAAGGTGTAAGAAATGTTGAAAGTAAAAATATGGCTATGGATACTAGAAGGAACTATCCTAACATCTATAGAGGAACAATGCTCCTTCACCTAAAACACCTCAACCTGAGTTGACACCTCAAAAATTGGAGGAAAGAAAAGAAAAGGTTTATGCTTTAATTAGGCAACAAGTACAATAAAAAGGGACATAAGTGTGGTGAAAAGAAATTATTCTACATATATTGTGAGAGGAAGAGAAAAAGAACAGACCATCTCAAGATGAAAGCAGTAGAGAAGCAATTTTAAATGCGAAGAGTTGGCTCATGATATAGTGTAATACGTTAATTTTGGAATTAGCCTCCTCAAACCCTCAAGATTGAAGGATACATCAAAAGAAAAATATGAAAATAGTCCTAATTGATTAAGGTACTCATAATTTCATTCATGATAAATTAGCCAAAGACCTCAAAACAATTGAGGTCTTTGGCTAAATTATCGTGAATGAAATTATGATAAATTAGCCAAAGATATCAATTGCTCAGGAAAATGAAGTAAGATCAATCTTACTATGGGGAAATATGTAATGGGCATATTCCAATGATTGCTATACCCATGGGTAGATGCAGTGTTGTACTAGGAATCCAATAGTTTACAATCATTAGGAACAATGGCTTTTAATTTTCAAGAACTTTCTATGAAATTTTCATTGGAGAAAAGAAATTGAGTTAAGAAGGATCCTGAGGAAGGCCAGGTAAGGTGATAAATCTAATGGCATGAAAAATTGATAGAAAAAGGGCATCAAGGCATTATTGCACAATATGCTCACTAGATGTTCAACATATAAGCCATCTATTCCTCAAGATCTCAAGGGATCATTGATAAGCATTCAAAGTATTTGAAGATATTCCCAAAGTCTTCCTCGGTCAGGAATCATGATCATGAAATTCCCCAAATTCTTGGGAGTGTTCCTCCTAACATGTCAGACCGCTGAGATGCCCTTAGCCTTGAGGAAAGAGTGAAATTGGTATGGTTGAAGAAATGTTAGAGGCTGGCATTATTAGACCTAGCCAAAGTTCTTCCACTCTGCACCGGTGGTGATGGTATTTCAGAAGATAGCTCATGGCACATGTGTCAGTTATAGAGCTCAACAAGATCACTATTAAAGATAAGTTTTCTACATTCCAGTGATTGATGAATTGTTAGATGAACTACATGGGAGCACTCTTCCATAAAATTATATCTCCGATTCGAGGGTATCATCAAATCGGAGATGAAGGAAGAGATATCCCAAAACAACATTCGAACTCATGAAGGCCATTATGAATTTTTGGTCATGCCTTGGCCTTACAAATGCACCTCCACATTCCAAGGGTTGATGAAGTCCATTTTCAAACCCTTCCTTAAAAAAAAATTGTTAGTATTTTTGATGATATACTAATCTATAGCAAGAGTCTTGGGAGGATCATACGCAACATGTTGACAAGGTGCTACAACTACTAAAGGAGCAACAACTATATGCAAACCATCCAAATGTTTATTTGGAGTAAAGGAGAGTAGAGTATTTTGGGTCATATTGTATCTAGAGGAAGATTATCAAGGTAGACCCTAACAAGATTAAATTCATGATGGTGACCGATTCCCAAAACATTAAAATCTTAGAGGATTTTTGGGTTTGACAGTTACTACACATAGTTGTTAGGAACTATGGAAGAATAGCGAGGCACCTTTAATGACACAAACTAGGAAGGATGCATTTTCATGGACTCGAGAGGGCAGCTAAATCTTTTGAACAACTTAAGAGGTGATGTGTAAAGCTCATTTCCCGAGGCATCACATTTAATAATAAAGGTTTTTGTGAAGCCTTTATTGTGGAATGTGATGCTTAGGGAAATGGAATTGGAGTCGTCCTAATGCAAGAAGGAAGGCCCAGGAGGCTTTGAAAGTCGACCACTCAAGGAAGGGACTTACACAAGCCCATTTATGAGAAGGAAATGATGGCAATACTACATGCATTGAAAAAATAAGTCCTTACCTAATAGGTAGGCACTTCAAAGGTCAAAAGCAGGATCATGATAGTCTTAAATACTTCTTGGAACAAAGAGACTATCTTCGGAAGAACAACAAAATGGGTAACCAAGATATTAGGATATGATTTTGAAATATTCTATAAAAAAAAAAAGGTTGTGGCGGATGCATTCTCAATAAAGGATAGAAGATGTTGAGGCCTTTCTTTGAAATATATCTCGATCATCCAACCCGATTGGATAATAGAAGCAAGGGATGAATGGAAAAATAGCGAAAAGTGTGGACTCTCATTCAAAGGTTCTTTGGCCGGAGTTCAGTGCATGGATACATTTACATGGAAAATGATTCCCACTATGGTACAAAGATCACTTATGTTTATGTAGGACTCCCAACTCAAACAAAAATCTTATTAGGTGCACACCTCTCTCCAGTAGGAGGGCCTGAGGATTTTTGAAAACCTACCATAGAGTGAAGGATTTTTTGGGATGGCCTTAAAACTAATGTTCAAAGGTTTGTGGTAGAATGTGTGGTTTGCCAACAAAATAAGGTGAAACAATTAAGACCCAGGTCTTTTACAACCAGTATCCATCCCAAGTGTGGGAGGAGGTTTCATAAGTTTCATCACAGGGGTTACCAAAGTCTGAAGGAAGAGTGTCATCATGGTGATTGTTGATAAGACCAAGTATGCACACTTTTTATTGCACTCTCTCATCCCTTCAAATCTAAATGCAGTTGCCATTCATGGAGAGCAGTTCAAAGCTACATAGCGACCAAAGATTATTGTAAGTAGTAGTCCCATATTCTTGGACATTTTACAGACATATTATTTTTGTTTGGGTACTCAATTTGGCTCATAGCTCATCCTATCATCCTCAATCTGATGGAACCAAAGTAGAGATAGTGAACAAATGGAAGGCTACCTTAGTTATTTTGTCTCGATAAACAAACACAATGGTTCAAATGGATTACCCTTGGCGGAGATAGTGGTATAAAACCCTTTCCTGCTTTAGAAACCAAAAACACCCATTTATGGCACTTTATGGATACCACCCTCCTTCCATCACTTCTTCTCTAAAGAAAACTCTAAAGAGTTCAAGCGTTAGGAATATCACATTGAGAGTCAACAACAAATTCTCCAAATCTTAAGGACAACACGACCATGGCACAAAATGCTTGTGAAACAACAAGAAGATCAACTTCGTAGTGAAAGAATTTGAAGTAGGATTCCAGATTATTTTAAGACTACAACCATACAAAGCAGGATGTCCCTCAAGAAATCCAAGAAGGATAATGAAATTATCACCAAAAGTACTATGAAGCCCTTATAAGGTGTTGCCAAGATTGGTACTATGGCATACAAATTGGAGGCGCCTACATCTTCCACAGAGAGTACACCCAGTTTTCCATGTTTCATGCTTAAAAGAAGGTTATAGGCGACAAGATCCCGGTTGTCAGAGCTATATTGCGAGGCTTGTGAGGAAGGAAAAATCATATTGGATCCACAGAAATAAAATCAATGACACAAGAATTCGCCATGTGAGGAATAGATCCATTTTAGAATATCATTAAATGGAGGAAACTACGGCTGAAGATTCCACTTGGAAGATGAGTCTTTTATACAAAGCTTGTCGGAGTTACTCCAAGCATTATGGACAATACTTGTTTCAAGGGGAGGGGCATGTGAAGATTTAATATTGACTCATTACCCCTTAGTGGGGCATATTAGATTAATAATGCTATTTTATTTAGCATGTATTTTAGGCCATTAGTTGTAATTTAGATTAATGTGTTATTTTAATTATGTCGGCTTTAAGACATTATTTGTAATTATACCTCCTAATTATCCTATATACCAAGGAGACATTTTTCATTTTGAATCATCTTGGACTTGAACATTTAAGTGGGAGTAAAAGGAGGTTTCCCCTCGAAGAAGTTATTATCTGAGGGTATCTTTTCAAGAGCGTTAATTACTTATTTTGATTTTTTTTCTATGCTATATTGATGTTTGGTTCTTAACATCTTCTCTCTATCACAATCAGAGCTCATCCTCTACTGTTGCAGCTCTGATTCAAAGCTCTTCCATCCTATCAATCACCTCCTAACAGTCTTCATTCCTTTGGAAGATTCCATGTAACTCTTCAACAACTCTGGAAATCACACAGAAGTCTCTTCCAATCCTCTGGTATAAACCATCAGTTGTTTCTAGTATTTACACTATGAACCTCCAAGAAACCGTATCAACAACTGAATCACCGGTCGGTCCTTGTAGAAGATAAATAGTAGCCTTCAATCCTTATTCTTGGTCTTTGCATTGTTGGATCATAATGATGGATCTCCGCTTATTTTCGCATTTCGCAATTCGGCCTTTTGGTGTTTTGGCATTCCGACATTAGGCTTTTTAAGGCATCCACATGGTGAGAGCATCTCGACTCTCCAAGTTGCAATATCCAAAATGGATATTAACCGTGCCTCCTCCCTTGAGCATTCATCAATGTGACCATGGGTTATGACCAGGGGCCAATTTTGAACATGTATTTTGCATTTTGCATTTCGGTGATTCTGTGATGGGTCATCTCGACTCTCCATGTCCCAAAGTATGAAATGGAGCTTCTTCGAGCTATTCTCTACAACTCTTAGATGATGTGACCAAGCGGTGATGATATCTATATCGGTATTCAAAAGCATTTTCGGCGTTTAAATCATTTGACATTCTCACATTGCAAAGTGTTTGACACTCCAACTCACAGTATCCGAAATCTGCACCAAAAGGTTTTTTTTGCATTTTGACATTGATTTGGCATCCTTTTGTGTGGCATATCGAATCTCCAAGTCACGATCTACAAAATGGATATTATCTTCGTACTACCTCCTCCCTTGAGCCTTTGTCGATGTGACCATAGGTTATGCCCAAGGTCAGTGCAGACATGTATTTCACATTTCACTTTTCGGGGATTCTGTGATGAGTCATCTAGACTCTCCATGTCCCAAAATATAAGAAATGGATCTTATCTCTTGAGCTCTTCTCTACATATCTTCAATGATGTGACCACTGGTGGTGAGCATAGCCTTATTTGAAAACGAATTTCGACGTTTCATTATTTTGCAACTTTGAGACTCTTGTGATGAAGAGTCTCGACTCTTGACTCCTCAACTCCTAGTATAAGACCTTGATTCCAGTATTTCATATTTTGGGTTTTTGGGGTTTCGCATTTGGTGATTTTGGGACTCTTGATGATGAAAATATCGACTCTTCCAACTCCTACTATTTGAAACTGTCCACCTGCTTTTGGGATTTTCGTGTTTCACATTTTGCGATTCAGGGACTCCTGATGATGAAGAGTCACTTTGACTCTTCCAACTCCTGGTAATCGAAAAGTATCCTCTCCTTCCTTTTGGGATTTTGTAACCCCACTTCTCCTTGCTCTTTAAAGAGATATGCCGAGGTTCTCTTGGATCCAACGTCAGTCGGACCTTGGGCTCAGATGTGACGTTCATCGAGAATTCTCAATGAGTTCCAAAGATCAGCATGGCTCCGGGCTCCCTCCATCCATTCCATCCATTCCATCCATTCCATCCATTCCATCCATTCCATCCATCCATCCATCCATCCATTCCATTCCATCCATCCCTCCTTCCGTCCATTCCTTTCCGTCCATCCATCCATTCCATCCATCCTCCATTCCATCCTTCCACTCCATCTTCCTCCATTCCATTCCATCCGTCCATTTCCATCCATCCATCCATCCTTCCTTCCATCCATCCGTCCATCCTTCCATCCATCCTTCCTTCCATCCATCCTCCGTCCATTCATCCTTCCTCCATTCCATTCCTTCCATCCCTCCTCCGTCCATCGTCCGTCCATCCTTCCTCCATCCATCCATTCCGGCCATCCATCCTCCATTCATCCGTCCATTCCTCCTCCATCCATCCATTCCGTCCTCCATTCCTCCATTTCCACGTCCTCCATTCATCCATCCGTCCGTCCTTTCTTCCGTCCATTCCATTCCGTCCATCCGTCCATCCTCCATTTCCGTCCTTCCATTCCTTTCTCCCTCCATCCGTCCATTCCATCCATTTCCATTCCATTCCATCCCATCCTTATCCACTCCGTCCTCCATTCCATTCCTCCGTCCTCCTTCCTCCTTTCCATCCATTTCCCGTCCTTCCTCCGTCCATCCATCCTTCCATCCATTCCATCCATTCCTCCATTCCTCCATCCACTGGGCTCCATTCCATTCCATCCATCCACTGTCCATTTCCTCTTCCATTCCTCCATCCTCAAAGGCTTCCATCTGGTGGGAAGATAGTAAGAACATGAAAGGGGTCCTTGCGGAGAACATCTTTGAAACAGTTTGAAAAGTACTTTCAAAAGAAGTATTTGTCGAAAAATATTTTAAAACGAGAAGATAAGTGTTTGAACTCATCTTGGGACAACTCACTATAGGGAATATGTCAACCAATTCCTCAGAGCTTATTGGATATGTACCCTACATCAAAGATGAAAAGGTAAAGATTCAATGGTTTATTTGTGGATTACCTCAGTCCTACTGTGATAGAATTGAGTTTGATGAACTTAATACCTTAGAAGACACTATTTGAGAGGTGACATATTGTCATGAACATTATGGACATCGATTGAGGAATCTAAATGGAATTTGGAAGCAGAAGAGTGGTTGATTTAGAAAAAGGGTATCAAATCCTCAAGATTTAAAACTACAAGAACCCCGGAATGAATTTTCCAACCCTGAGTGTACTCCGGCCAGAAATTTCCATCATCGGATGAAAATAAAACTTACGGACCTATACCAGTAAAGGCCTAATAACCTCTGAAATGATGGTTGCGGAGAAGAACATCTCTGGAGAAATTGTCCAGGAACAATAGAAGTGATGGAAAGTTTATAACCTTCAAGAAAGCGACCACAGTCAATGATGTGGCAAGGAATGTCTGGAAATTTATGCAACCTTGGATAATAACCAAGAGGACCACCAAGATTGATGGTGGAAATAGAAGGTATATTTTCAACCATCTAGTGTCTGTTTTGATTGACCACAGTTCAAATTTGAGTTATATATCCCCTAAAGATGTTTATAAGTGCAAGTTATAGCCACGAAAACAAAACTAATCCATGGTTTTTATAGTTAGCCACTGGCACCAAAGAAAGGTGGTAGAGGTCATACCGGCTTGCTAGTTAATGTTAGGTGAATTCCCACCCAAGCAACCCTTAATGTATTACCTTGGGGATCATCGATATGTTGATTGGTATGGAGTGGATGGCATATAAAGGAATAAGTCATTGTTACCATAAAACCTTAGAATATGTGAGCAAAGAAGGAAAAAGGATAACCCTTCAAGGAATCGGAAAGCGGTCTCGATTAGAGACAAATATCAGCCCTACAAATGAGAAAGTATTGCCAAAAGGGATGTCCCCTATATGAAATCTAGGTGTTGAAAACAATGAAGGTCTTAAACCAAGACCTGATGAACACCCTATCCTAAAAGAATACAAATGTGTTTCGAGGAAGAGTCTGGGTCTACTCAGAAGAGACATTGACTTCTAGATAGAGCTCACACCAGGCCCGGTGCCGGTGTCTAGGTCACCCTACTGGATGAGCACACCTAAGTTAGTGGAACTCAAATTACAGTGAAAGAAATGATGGACTAAAGAGGTTATATTAGGCCAGTATCCCCATAGGACCACCAGTCCTATTTGTGAAAAAAAGGACGACACCCTTAAGGCGTACGCCGTTATAGACAACTCAATAAAGTAACCATAAAGAACAATAACCTTTGCCGAGGATCGATGATCTATTGATCAGTTGGGAGTCGCGTCTATTTCTCAAATATTGACTTGAGAATATAAAGGTACCATCAAGATTGAATCAAGGGTGAAGACATCCATGAAACCCCTTTCCAAACGGTATGGTCACTATGAGTTTGTGGTAAGTGCCATCCAGTTAACCAATGCCCCTTACACTTTCATGTGCTTAATGAGATAATGTACTCGGTAAAATTTTAAGATAATTTTGTACTAGTTTTTATTGATGACATATTAATCTACTCTAAGAATGAAGAACATGAAGAGCATCTTAGACTTGTCACGCAGGTACTGAGGGGCATCATCTCTATACTTCAACTCAACAAATGAAGCTTTTCGAAGCAAATACATTACTTGGGACGTATTACGTCGAGGAAGAAATTGTAATAGATTATGACAAGATCAGTCTATCATGGAATACCCTACCCCCACAAGGATGTCGGACATCGGATCCTTTATGGGATTGGCGGGATACTATAAGAGATTTATAAAAGGATTCTCAAGATCGATTGTGCAATCACTGCCCTCAAAGAAGGGGAAAAATTCTTGTGGACACAATAATGTGAAGAAAGATTCCAAACCATAAAACATCTACATGCAGCTGTGTTGAAAATTGTTGACCTAGAAGATGACTTCCTTGTGTGCCTTGAGGGCAGCATGAAGAAGAACAGGAGGAGTCCTTGCTCTGAAGAAAATGTGATCTACTATAGATCCAGTAAATTGAGCAGACATGAGATCAACTATGTGACTCCTGATCTAGAACTAGCTGCCATAATGCACGCCTTAAAAAATGTGGAAGCATTACATTATGGGAAAATAAAAATTTGTACTTATGGCCGAGATCACTATGGATTCGGTATTTGTTATTCTGACCAACCAAAGAGCTCAATCACTAGACAAGCTAGATGGATGGCCCTCCTTAGTGAATTTGATTTTGAAATAAAACACATTAAAGGAAGGAAAATAGGGTGGCAGATGCCCTTAGCGAGAAGCATGTGAAAACATTTCACCTGGCAGTGGTGAGTACCTCTGAGACAAATGTCAAGAACAGTCAATGCACAAGCAGAGATTCCTTTGTTGATTTGTATTCTCACCTCTGACAAGAACCTTTGGAGGAAAATAGAAGGCTACGGATGACCAAAGAGGTCTGCTCACTTCTGAGATAGACTACATTTCAAATTGTGGCAGATAGTTCATTATGGATGAACTACATAAAGACCATATACTGGTCATCTTGGTTATCAGAGGATGATCACAACCACTATGAAATTATTCTATTGGCTCGGACTAAAAAATTACATAGTTGATTACTTGGCCAAATGCATAGAGTGGCAATAGGTTAAAGTAGAACATAAACACTTAGTAGGTTTGTTACAACTTTTATCAATTCTTGAATGGAAATAGGAAACCATCTCCATGGATTTTATCTAGTGATTTCAACTTCAACCAAATGGGAATGGCGCCATTATGAGGCAGTGGTGGATAAAGTTGTGACAAGTCTTGCTCATTTCATCTGGATTAAATCAACAACACACTGGAGTGATAGATATCCTTGGATATTCATGAAAGAATATTTCGACTACGTATGCCGAGGAGAAATAATATCTGTGAGAGCACATAAAATTTACTTCAATTCTGGAAATCGAGGGCTGGATTGGAGACCAAATTGTTTAGCACCACCTATCACCCTCAAACCGATGGAGACAAAAGTGGAGCAGGATATTAGAATATATGTTAAGGATGCATGTAATGCATCAACCAGAAAAATGGGAAGACTATTTGTCGTTGGTAGGAGTCACTTCTAATAGCGGCTGCTAGAAAAGCATGTTTAAAGATGAGTCCCTTTGAGTTCCTCTATGGTAGAACATGTAATACTCCAGTCAGCTAGAATGTCCTAGCAAATAAGTTTCTTTTGGAGCCAACATGCTGATAGAAATGGAACAACAAGTAACTCAGGATAAAAGAAAAATCACAGAAGATCACCGAACCATGAAAAGTTATCTTTGACCAAAGAACTCCAGGGTTCAAAATGGGAGACCATAGCATATCTGAAATTAAGCCCGAAGAGTTCCCTCAAAATGGGAGCTTGTACCAAATCGGCACCCCGATATTGTGGACCCATTGAGGTTCTATATAGAGTGGGAACTGTAGCCTACATTGCTTCCTCCTGATAAAAAGAACATAATTATTATTTTTCTTTATTAAAGAAATATGTATATGTTTCTAATCATATAATTGACTGAATCACAATGATCCAAAGTGGAACCGGAGAATTTCTACAGAACCCCAATGCATTCTAGACAAGAAAGAGATCCCACCCAGGAACAGAACCATTGCACAGAGTCAAAGTGCAATGAAACATTGGCGAGATAGGAGCTATATATGGGAAATGGAGGACTGCCATGAGACAGGCATATCGATTTTGTTTACTTCTGCACATACATGCAATTCATGTTAAAATATAAGAAAATCGAGGACGATGTTCCTTTTTAAGGGGGATTGTAACACAAGGCACCCACACAGGACTGTAAAATAACTATGTTTCCCCAGTTTGTAAAAATAACTGGACTGGCCAAGAACTATGGAAAAGTCATAAATGTGAATATGTGATGTAAATGGACCTTGAGGAAAAGGTCAATGAATGTGAATAACAATATGAATTTTATTGCAGGACTGCTGAGAGGGGATGTGCATAAAAAGATACCATGATGACGGTGGAAGGCACCTGGAAAGGTGGCATTAACTTCCACCGAGAATTAATACCGTATTTGGACTCCACTGGCCCGGAGAACCAAAATCGACTCACTGGCCCTGAATTAAATGCCTCGCAGACTGGTAGGTTGATGGCTTCTCAAGAATTAATGAGGGATGGGGAGGTGAACCACCCATCGGTAGAGCCATTATGACTGGCCAGTGCAAGGGTAATCGCGCCACACGCAACCTCGCAAGAGGATAAGGCGTGGGGTAGAAGCGATTGGGGGGAAGATTTGAGGGGAACTCTGGCATTACGCAGAGTGAGTGATAGCAGAGAGGGAGGATTGCAACCTTCTCTCCTGGTCACTGGCAGACAGAGAGACGTAGTCTCACAGCATCGTGGTCTCATCTTGGGGGTGGCTAGTGGTAAATCCGCTGGGAGTCGCTACGCCTACAGTTGGGTGGAAATGAGCACCCCTCTCAGCAGTTGCACACACACTTCTGGTGTTATTTCTGATAAGTGTTTTACATATTGCATCTTGAAATTCATATACTGACATATATTCTTATAGAACTGTGAAATTGTGAAAAATTACAGTATAAGAACGTTTGTGCAGTGTTTTGATAAGAAATAATAGATATATGCTTATAACAGAAAGACCACGCATGGTTTATGTTGATAAATGAATTTAATTATGCATGAGTTGAACTAAGACAGACTTCCAGTCCATCCTCAGAAGTTTGTTTCCCTTTGTCTGTCTCCAGGAATGCCCCGGAATAGATCTCTTTGCAGAGATTCCCTCCTTGGAAAGATTTACCAAGAACCTGGAAAAAGGACTTGAATTTGCAAGTCTTAACAACCCTGTACAAGGAGGAATGACCTTCTTAAAATCCCGAAGTAGCAGCGTAGGGATAAGTACCGATCGACGGACGAGATTCCGTCGGAAGATCCATGGTCATTCACGACTGTTAGATCGACGAAAGAAACAAGGGTGTTACATATCTTGCCCCTTTCCCNGACTTAAATGTGCAAGTCTTAACAACCCTGTACGAGGAGGAATGACCCTCTTAAAATCCCAAAGTAGCAGCGTAGGGATAATTATCGATCGACAGACGAGATTCTGTCGGAAGACCCCTGGTCATTCACGACCATTATATTGATGAAAGAAACAAGAGCGTTACATACCTTGCCCCTTTTCCTCTATCTTCGTGAATAGCGAGGAAATCGGGATCGTAGACCCCCAAGGTCCATGAGAACATCTGGACCGTTGATTTTTCCACGTCCATGGAGTAGTGGGAGAGTGCGCGATGTGGGACAAATCTGAGCCGTTAGATCTTAGCTAGAAAAACCCGATAGCCGTTGGATCTGTTGAGAGATGCATGAGGGTTAAGCCCTCGTGAACAGGAGGTTGGAAGTCCCGACGAGAGGCGTGGCCATCGGGATATCGACATTCGTGAAATTGGGAGTCACGATGACATGGGATCGGGAATTTTCATAGTGAAAACCCCAGAATCAATTTGAGCCGTCCATTATAGGAGGACACGCAGGAAAGATCGGCAGCCCGTCGGCATTTCGGGGATCGAAGGGACAAGTTGCCAGAGTATTTCGGCAGCGAAAACTCTGAAATCACGAGAATCGATCAGGACCATCCATCTTAGGAGGACGCGTGGCGACAATCGGAGCATGCGGGAAAAGTCCCAAAAGGAAAGTCACCCATCAGGAAATCAGGAATCCCGTGGACAAGAAGCCCATACACTTCGGAATTCCGAAGTCTGGAATCCTGACAAAGTGAAAGGCATCCATTGTAGGGCCAGTTATCATTACATCGGCATATCGGGATTCGACGGATCGTGAATCCTGAGGATGAGTACATCTCGGCCTTGGAAAGTTTGAAAACCCGACAGGGGATAAGGTTGCGGTCTTGCGAGATAGTGGTCACGTGGGACGGGGGTTTAGCCATGAGGGATAATACATAAGGGACCATATCGATGAATTGGATCATCAAAGATCGGGGATTCAAGAGAATAGGGAACTTTTGACATCAGGAATCACGAAAATATGAAACCCGAAAGTAAATACACATCCCATTGTGGAAAGAGTAGCGATCGTATGCAAGGGTCGGGACAGGGAATCCCCTGAGCCGCTTCGGCCCATGAACTGATTGAACGACCCTGTGAGCGGACATGCTTGGAAGCGCGACTGCATCGCTTCCCGTGTCATAATTTGGGGATTTGAATGATGAAGATTCTTGGGGTTGTTGCACTCCAAACTCCCAAGTACCGAAACCTCGAAAGGATCCATGTCGTTATATCGAGGGAGGCTTACGGCCGTGGATCTCCCTTTGGAGGGAACTTTGGAGACCTTGAAAGTTTTAGGGATTTAAATGGGAAAGGTAGAACTCGCGTATCATGATTTCCCGAACCACGAAAATCCGTTAAGCCCTTGGCTGGATTAAGCGCGTGGACACCATATAGGGTCATGTGGACAAGTACCCAAGAGAGAAACTTGACCCTCGCTAAACCCCGTAGGACTTCGGGGGTTCTGATTGTTGAGAAATCAACGAAAAAATCTTGATGTGTGTAGTGGGTATGTGACAATGGTGATGTACTTACAAACTGAAGTTGACGTTGTAGTAGCTCCTCTAAGATCTCTAGTCCAACCCTTTCCTGAAAATCTCAAAATCAAAATGATGAAGCTTTGATGGATTCCTTCATCGAAGATCAAAGGTTTGACACTATGAAATCCTTTCTCCTTATTTCACCTTGGAATGCACTCATTATATAGGATTTGTAGGCTTAACCACCATGAAGGATTTTAGGAAATGGTTGAGGATTTTACTCCATAGGTTGGGATTTTATCCTAATATGGAGCAATGAGATATGATTTGACCTAAAAAGACCTCATATCCTCAGAGTTGGTCCTTATAAAAAGGTGGGTTAGTTATAACTCCCTCTAACCACTTCAATGCTCCCCCAGTATTGGGCACAAATCATTATCGATGCTCCCTCTACATGGGAAGGGGAGAATTGATAAGAGTTAAACGCTCCCTATACATGGGTAGGGGATCATTGACCTTAAAATATGGTCAAAATATCAAGGTAAAAAACATTTTTTCGAGCTTCTCATGATGCATTTTTTCCTCCACATTGATTATGGATTATAACAAATGTTCTTCCATGGTGTCAAAGTTGTGACATTTAATAAAGTGCATGCGACACTTAGTAAGGTGCATACAACACTTGATAAAGTGCATGAGACACTGAGTAAGGTGTGTATGACACTTAGTAGAATGAAATACATAAGTCCGACACTTAGTAGTGTGGGAATTTGGTGTGTAACAATATGCATGGAGACATGTATAATAAATACAATTCCTATTTTCATGTGCCTTTTCTACATGTAGTAAATTCACTCTTTCATGTTGCCAAGAAATAAGCATGAAATTTAATACTTCCCATGATGCGATAATGTACACTTATGAATGCAATCAATCCATTCCTGTGCGTTCTTCTATGTTTACAAGTTCAATGCTCGCTTTTAGGTGTCTTCTTATTTATGAAAATAAGTTCATTGTATACCTCCATGTGCCCTACTTTTAGGTGTGTTCTTCCCATGCAATAAATTCAACATTCACCTCCATGTCCCCGATCAATGTCATAAGTTTAACTTTTTGGCTATACCACAGTCGAAAAACCTAATATAATTCAGTTGTAGTTTAATCTTTTATCCTTTTTAGTTTCTAATTTTTTTAAATAATAAGTCTATATTAGATTTGGTTCAATTTTATATTTTTATAAATATCATATAAATTTTTAATTTTTAAAGAATAAAATTGTATCAATTTTTTATAAATTAAATGAGTAATATTTATAGAAATTTGTATTTTTTAAATAATCAAATAATGGTAAATTTTCATAAATTATATGAGAAATAAAAAAAATTAATAAATCCAAAATTTTGTCTTATTAAAATATAATATAACCTTAAAAAATTAAAATTATATAATTATTAATTCATTCCATATAAAAGATTTAATCTTAAATCTTCAAAATTATTATTTATATTTAAGAAAATGTTCTTTCCTTTTATGAGGCAACATTGCAAGGAATTATGGTTACTAGAAGGTGAGGGGGGTTTATTTAGGTTTTTGTAGGCCTTATTTTCCATGACGAATAGGGTGATAAGAGTTAAGGGGGGTGTGGTGTTCTTTATTAGCAAAATGGAAAGACGGATTGCAACCACAACAGTAAATAGAGAACCAAAATGGCACCAAAATGTTATACCTTTATTATTGAAAGTTATGTTTACATGCCTCTTCAAGGGGGCCACCTCCAATAGATCAAATATTATATTAAAAATAACTTCACAATATATCTCATTACTTTTCTTTTACATATTTATATAGTTCTTCCTACCTCTTAGGAACATGTTGTAGAAGGAACTTTCTAGAAGGCAGAACCTGCTAGTAAACCTTCTTGCATTTATTTCTTTCACACTACTACATGGTACTTATTTATTCTAGATTTCCTCCATATGTAGCAACATATCGATCTATCTACATATCTATTTACTTTTTGGATTAGGAAGGTTAGGACCCTAACATTCCCTCCCCCTTATAGAAGGTGGAACCTGTTAATAAACCTTCTTTCATTTATTGCTTTCACACTAATACATAGTCCTTATCTAGTAGAGATGGCCTCCATACATAGCAACATATTTATATACATATCTATTTACAAATGGGGTTATTAAGGTTAGGACCCTAACATTCCATCCCCCTTAAAAGGTAGCATTATTGCATTGTCCTCAAGGTTGTAGATGAGAGAATTTCTAAAGGATCGTTGTTGGTTCCCTTTTGGCATACTTGGGTTGTGTATCCTTCAATTGTATTAGGACCTCCTAAATACTGCACTAGCTAAACATTTCTCTCTTTTTTCAAGGACAACCTCAACATGCAACCAAATGGAAACTTCTTCGTTCAAATCAAGAAGGCTGGTTTGAACATGACAATTATATCCAATCAATTTCTTTAAGTAGGAGACATGAAAAATTGAATGCATTTTATTATGGCCGGGAAGTTCTAATTTGTAAGTGTAATTTCTTAGTTTTAATCCCTTAGTTAATTTCTAGTTAATTATGTTTAAATGTTGGTTTATCCAAATTGATATTTTACTACCATTCTTTAATTACACCATAAGGTAGACAAGCCATGGTGATTCGAATATGTACAAATGTTTTTATTTTTGCATATAATGAAATAATGTACACTAATTGAGGAAGGAGAACCTAAAGGGGACATGATACCAAGAGAGGGGAAAGGTGAGGGGGTATAATGGAATTCTACATTCCGATAACCATATGCCACCTTCCTAAATCATTTTATCATTTACCATCTAATCTTCCTTTGAATTATTAAAAACCAATCATTAAATGAGTTTGGTGGAAGAATCATTTCACCCAATTTATGGAAACATGGGGCTAAGTACCTTCATGATGGGAATTGTTATAGGATTTGATCCAAAATGGATCATCATACAATTTTTCATCTATCGTTGTACTTTCTAGGTGGAAAAATTGGAGGAATTGACTTATAGGGTTTATTCCAGTTCCAAGTCCCAATTTGGAGATTTGGGGTCCATATCCTTCCAGATCCATTTTAGGCATAAAATGGAATTTTATGGGTTCAATTTTTTTCAAGAATAGATCCCATCCCCTTAATTCTATTCTACACATCAATACCTTTCCAACAATGTGAAAATCACCTCAATTGGAGCTTGTATGAGGAATTTATGTGTCCTGCAAGTTGACCTACATTGTTGAGCACCATGGTAAGAGTGGATGCCAGGTCAACCCCCATTTCTCACACATGTGGGGATATATACTTTTTTACTTTCAATAATATTATATAAGGTCCAAAACCTTATCGCTAATTTAGGGTTGAAGATGCAAAAATTGTTAAGCCCTAATATTGGCTCATTACCCCTTAATTGGGGCATATTATATTAGTAATGTTATTTTATTTATGTCAGCTTTAGGCCATTAGTTGTAATTATACCTCCTAGTCTTCTATATATACCAAGGATACATTTTCATTTTGAATCATCTTGTACTTGAACATTTAAGTGGGGTAAAAGGAGGTTACCCCCTTGAAGAGGCTTATTATCTGAAATTATCTCTTTTTCAAGGTGTTGAGTACTTTTTATGAGGTTTTTCTATGCTATATTGATATTTGGTTCTTAACATATGGTATCAGAGCTCAAGGTCTTGGGGTTTCGCTGCTACATCTAAGACACCTTGGCATTTTCGCTATAACTTTTTTTCTACAACGTTTCAGAATTTTATATCAATTATTTTGTGTGGGGCACACTATACAAGTGAGATCTATTGGAAAGGACAAAAATCGGCAAGTTGTGGGGAAGTTACCGTAAATTCCACTTGGCACATCCAATTTTGATCAGACCTGTGGCATTGCAGAGAAGAAATATCAGAGAACTACATAAAAGAAAGTTTCATACCCATAAGGGACAAAACTTGGGAGATACAATAGAAGAAATATTGTCTAGCAGAACCACCTCAAAATCAAGGTTCGAAAGTGATACTTGGCCAACATGCCACCAAAAAAGGGAACTTCTACACAAAACAAGCCTCCAGAAAATCCTACTTGGACTCTTGATGAAGGTGAAGAAATACGTAGGGACATAAATGAACTACAAAAGAAGATGGATTCAATGGAAGCTAAGTTGGATACTAAGATGGATGCTTTAAAAGGGGATATCATGGAAGTATTGAAACATTTCGTAACAGAGAAGACACCTGAAAGTGAAAATGCATCCCATGAAATTCACGATGAGGACACAAGGAAGGTGAATCAAGAATAGAGAAACTCCAACTTTGGTTTGAAGACCAACCACATTCCTAATATTGATATGAGGAAGTTTGATGGAAAGGACCCAATCACATGGATACTTCAAATGGAACAATTCTTTGATCTCCATAATGTGCCACATACACAAAAGGTACAAATTGCTTCTTTATATTTAGAACCTAATCAAATTGTATGGTATCGATGGCTTTGTTCTCGAAAATCACTCGTCACTTGGAAAATTTTCACGGAAGAAATGATAGAACACTATGAGGATACAAGGAGCAATACCTTCTTTAGCCAATTGATAAATCTCAAGCAAAAGGGTTGAGTTACTGAGCACATTGAGAACTTCCAAAGATTGAATATAAAGGTAACCAATATTCCAGATGACCACTTGATTGATGTATTCATAGGAACTTTAAAGGATAACATTCAACATGGGGTTCACCGTTGGCAACCCAAATCATTGGAGAATGCATTTAAGGTGACAAGAAATGTTGAAAGTAAAAATATTGCTATGGCTACTAGAAGGAC